>RJWJ010008158.1:0-54491 GCA_004363605.1 Indri indri | reverse complement strand
TGTGTGGGACTGTGCCCTGCCCTTGTGGGGGCCCGACTGGGAGGAAGAGGTGGGTGCCCTCGGGTCAAACTGCACAGGGGCTTTGACTCTTGCTGGATTTGCAACTCCACCCTGGGACGCTGCGTAGATATATGGTCTTACCATCCACAGGTTTAAGGTTCCAGGTAACTCCCCCAGACCCGCCCAGCGCCACACCTTATCAGCCGTCCCTGCCAATCTGGAAAGCAAAAAGCGTTCTTTCATTTTGCTGGTTTTTTTTCCAAATTGCATTTTCCTGACGCGGGCAGTGATGGGTCATCTCTTTGGTGGTTTTATGAAACTTTGCATTTCTTTTTCTGAAAAGCATTTGTTCCTTTCTTTGGCCTTATCTTTGACCTGAATTTTTTTCTCTCTCTCTTAAAATGTCAGGACTCTTTGTCTATTAACAGAATGAACGCTTCATCCGTAGATGTTTTGCAAACAGGTTTGCCACCTTACCGATTGCAACTTTGCCTTCAGTTGTATGGAAGTATTTGGTTTTTATCTAGCTAAATTCACCAATATTTTTCCTCATGGCTGTTGGCTTTTGTGCCATGTTTAAAAAAACCTTTTCCACTCCAAGATTAAAAAAAAAACTGTTCCTTTGTTTTTCTCGCTACATCCACGGTTTCATCTTTTATGTCTAATTCTTTCTTCATCTGGAATTATTTTAAGGGGAAGAACTGAGAGAGTGACAGAGCCTTTTTTCCCCTCTCAATTTCTAGCCACAACTATTTATTGGATACTCCGTCTTCCTCCGGAGATTTGAAATATTAAATATCCAAATTAAAAGTTACCGTATAAAATCACTGTTTTTCCCGTCAGAACTTTCCGGGCATCTTCGAGTTTCCAGATGAGCTTCGGAATAATGCTTTCCACGTCAAAAAATAAATTTCACTTGAGATCTCATTGAGTGTCTTAAGTATTTTAGAGAAAATGGTCATGTCTTTTAATTCAAGAATAAGGCATTGCTTTTCATTTTAGCATTTTAGCTCATCTCGCCTTTTACGTGGGAGCCGTCTGCAAACTGTTAATACAAATGGCTGGTCCAGTCCAGAATTCGGAGGCAGGTTTTCTGGGGCTGGCAGGGTGGGAAGAAAGGTGTTTCTGTTTGCAAAAGCCCCCAGTGGTCCCGAGACCCGGATTTGTCCCCGGTTCACACGACACAGAGAAACCACAAAACCTGAAACCGTTACCTTGCTGTCGACTTGCATTTTGAACATGGGAAGCCAACATCCTTCGAACACCTCCCTGGCACTTGGAAACCCGTTCTTTTTATCCTCCTCGCAAGTTTACAGGGGGCCACCAAATGCATCAGCCACCAAAGCCTCGGGACTGCAAAGCCCGAAGCCACGTACGGCGCGTGTGCAAAGCGATTGAAATACGCTAAAAAGTCGGTTTTTCATGGGGGATCTTGCTCACGTAAAAATCATAAACGACCCCCAAATCTCATAAACCGCCCTCGTTTCTCGTCCTGCCGTGCAGTCTCGAGTTCCAGCGTGTGTTGAAAGGTAGAAAAATAACATCCTGACAATACGATCCAGGTTGGCGTCTTTTTCTTTCAGGACCCAAAAGACACCGGATGGCTTCAGACTGCTCATTTCTCATACAGCACAGTCTGTTTAAAACATCGCTCTGACACCACAAGCTTCTTCCATTGTTATGAAAACCTAGCGCACCTCCAAACACCGTGTTCTGCGGATAACGTTTTAATTACCCTTGGGTGTGTGTGTTTGTTTGAAATAGCAAAAGTGATAAACTCCACAGAAATTAGTCAAAACGGATATGGGTGGGAGAGTCGCATTTCATACTCGAGTAGATGCATTTGTCGCTGTTATTGTATCATTTCTACGGGGTAAGATCACCTAAAAGGAGCTCATTTTTTTTTCACCTCCTAAATTCCTAGCTTGAAACCCTTCCTTGCATAAACCATCTTCCTCTGCAGATTGGAAATGTTAATTCTTATCCCAAATTCTTATGCATATTGGGTCCGCTTTGCACCGACTGAAAGATTTGCACAAACGTGATGGGAGGGGCTGGCTTATTTTCAGTTCCACAAAGCGGTGACCTGCCCGTCACCGAGTGGCCACAATCGATGTCCCCGGTACAGTATAATAAATTTGGCAGGAGCGAGATCGGGGGGTGCCCTGATGACGGTTCATTCAAATCGGATATAAATTGGTCAAAACAAAATTAAGGCTCGAGTGTCCCTGGGACCCTTAGCATCCCGGCTTCCCCCGGCATGGGGGTCTCTGACCCTTCATCACGGGCCCCGTCTCCCCGTCCCCGCCCCGCGGCTGCCGCTAAGGACCTGATTATCTATAAATTTATGGGAATCTGCAACAACCGGCCTTCCTCTCCTGATAATGTTTTCTGACACGTTTCAGGAGCTACGGCTGAGGGGGGGTGGAGACGTCCGGCTCGCGGGGCGCACACGCAGGCAGCCGGGCCGTCGGAGACCTCTGGCTAGAGAGAGACTCTCCGGGAAAGCCGTTGCCCTGGCAACGTGCCCCACAGCTGTCGTGAGACCGGGAAAAATAGTTTTATGATTATTTCGATGAAGTTTTTTTTCTCCTTTTGGCCTTTTGTTTTGGAGTTCTATAGCTCTACAGCAGGGTTTTGCATAGAAGCATCTGTAAGTGGAGTATGTACATGCACACACACACATGTGTACAGACCATGCACATGTATGTATATAAACAGCCAGCACTGTTGTCTGCGAAAGCGTCAGGCTCAGAGCGTGCAGAGGTGTTGGGGAGACGGGGATTGTAGTTAGGAAGGGTCCAGAAAGGATGTTGTATCTTAAAAAGGAAGAGGGGTGGTGAGTCTCATAAAAATAGCATGTTCTCAGAGACTCTGGCCTTCCTTGACTTCCCCATGGGATTTAGGGACGCAGCAAGCGCCCCCTGACAAGGGGTCCTCAGCCATCCCCTTTCCTTAATTAACTCTCCAAAATAGGACAATAGGACAAAGGAAATAGGACACGAAATAGGACAAAGACCTGTCCAGATCCGTGTCAAGGAGGCAGGATAGCCACTCGCGACCGTTCGCTGCCTCTCTCTCTCTTTCCTGAAGAGTTTGCTCGCTGGGGGGAAAGAGGAAAAAAAAAAAAAAAAAACCCCTGTCTGACACGAGTGTGGAATTCATTAGCGGTTGCTGCTCACCTGTGACAGGCCTGGTGCTGACAGGTAATTTTAAGCCTTGATTTTTTTCCTCTCCCAGCCCTTCTGACTCAGGCTCTGCACATTTGTACCAGACTGGAGATATTTTGAAAATGATCACTGGAAAGGTTGCAAACCCCTCCCGCCACCAACCGCCGTGTGCCGTGGGAGAGATGGGGTCGGCGGGGAGATGGGTTCCAAATCCCAAAGGACTGGCAGGAGCCTGCGGCCGGCCACAGGGCCGGAGGATTTGGGGGCGAACGGGGAAGTTGGGATGCTGCTGTCAAACGTGGCATCTCGCCGAGGGAGCAGCCGATTCCTGAAATCAGGACTGACTTTCTTTCCACTGAAGGAGTAGCGTGATCCTTTCTTCCCTCCATGCGACCCCGTGGCTGTCCTTAAAAACATCAGCGACTGCACAATTGCAGATTATTTAGGTAGTTTTACTTAAAAACGAGGAGGGAGGTGGAGACGCCAGCTGTGCACCGTCAGATGCATGCCAATTTGGGGAGAATATTTCAGCAATTCTCATCGACACTCTTAAAAAGGTTCTACGCGTGATATAATCATTTCACATTTACGACTTTCTTAAAAGTACAGAACAGGGAATTCAGAACAAGATCCAGTTGGAAATGTACTTTCTGTTACGCGTGGCATGGATCATAAGTGGGAAAAGGAGTAGACGGTATAAAGGATGGTGCTGGTTTTATTGTTCAACTATTTTGCGCACAGGGGTGTGTCGTTAAATTAATACAGACCACTGCTTCAAGCCACACACAAGAATTCCAAATGAAGTACAAATGTAAATGTACACAAACCCACATGGCTCCTAGAAGAGCATACAGGATCGTATCTTTATAATTTCGGAGTGGAAAGATCTTGCTTAGCAAATGAGAACAATGACAGCTTTGGGTACCAGAAGTGGTTAAAACCATCAGCACAAAACATAGCACACAAACAAGGTGGAAAGAAAAGCAGCACCCAAAGAGAAAATAGCAGCCTTGCATAAAAGAGAATGGCTTAATCGCCATAATATATAAAGAGTGTCTACAAAGCAATAAAAAAGGCAAACAACTTCATAGAAAAAAATGGGCAGAAGATATAACCTATTTATTTTACAAATATATTTTGAGCATCGACTATGAGCCATGGGTTATAGCATGAACAAAAAGAGACAAATATTTCCACCCTGGAGGGAGCTACGTTTCGACAGGAGGAGAGGACTGCCAAAGACTAAACATAGTAAATAAGCAAATTCTACAATGTTACAAAGTTGACGCTTTTTGTTGGGCTGTGAGATATACAGTGTACGGCAAAGTAAGGGCAGGGGTTTGAACTGCCGGCAGGTAACACATGCAACCTCAAACAGGGGAAGCGTGCATTGCCTCTAAGACTGCAAAGAATGTAGAATAATTCCTAAAATCCAGGGTGGCCACACTGTAGGGAGGTGGAAATGCTTATACGCTGTGATGTAGCTGAGCAGCCGGAATCCAGTTATCCAAGAGCCCATGCACCATCCCCACGACATTGCCGGGTGACTGTGTTTACCCACATGAGACTTATTCTGTGACAACGTGACCTTTTGTTTTCTTCTTTCGTATCTGTGACTATGAAAGATGAATATAAAAGTACGGTTTTTAGCAAAAACACACACCGTTACTATAACATCCTCAGAGGTAGATACTATAGCCTTAGCTCTCAAGACAGAATGTACTTAGCATACTTTTTTTTTTCTTTAAAGCAGAAAACTTACTTAAAATCCTTTCTAGTAGAGAAAAAGCCACCCTGTGTAGCAAGAACTTTGCAACTATGCAATTTCACTGTGGGTTTCTCCCAAAACACGGTTTGTTTTTTAATTTTTCATTTATTTATTTATTTCATGTATTTTTTATTTTTATTTTGCAAAACATGGTTTGGATCATTGGTCCAAGATAAGCTTGTCTTGTAACAACCTTCCCAGCCCCCTCTGACATTAGCATGGCAATGGGTGTATGCAAACAGAGATAAATCTTTTATCAGGGAGAATGCAAACAGAGATAAATCTAATGACCCGTCCAGCACACATATGATCGTGCTTTTTAACTGGGTGCAGGATCTTAGACATATCTGAGACTCAGTTTCCTGGGCAGGGTGCATGGGCTGTATTTCTCTGTGATTCTTTTTAGCTCTCAAATGGTTCTTGTAATTGGTAGCTTAAAGATGCCTTTTGTGGCTGGGTGTGAAGGCTCACGGCTGTGATCCTAGCACTCTGGGAGGCTGAGGTGGGAGGATCCCTTGAGCTCAGGAGTTCGAGACCAGCCTGAGCAAGAGAAAAATCCTGTCTCTACAAAAAATAGAAAAATTAGTTGGATATCATGGTGCACACCTGTAGTCCCAGCTACTCGGGAGGCTGATGCAGGAGGATCACTGGAGCCCAGGAATTGGAGGCTGCAGTGAGATTTGATGATGCCACTGCACTCCAGCCTGGGGAACAGAGTGAGACCCTGTCTCAAAAAAAAAAAAAAAAAAAAAAAAAAAAAAAAAAAAAAAAAAAAAAAAAAAAAAAAAAAAAAAAAAAAAAAAAAAAAAAAAAAAAAAAAGAAAAAAAAAGAAAAGAAAAGAAAGGAAAAAGAGAGATGCCTTTTGCAAACCCCAACTTAGCAAAGGCAAGACATGGCAAAACAAATACTGCAAAACTGAAGGTCCTATATTTTTGCAACCTCCATCATACATGGGTCCTGAAGGTGGATATTTTAGGATACGTTTTTAGGTAGAAATAATGACTACGGCTATAACTCAATACAAAGACCATTTTGTTTCCCGACTTAAAAAAAGAAAAAAAGATGCAGGGATTATATAGAAAGACAAGAGGTCTTGGAATGTAGATTCATTTTTGGAGGCGAACTTGGCAATTGGCCATTTTCCCTGGTCTTGCCTTGGTGCCAGGAGCCCGGATTTTATTGTAAGATTTTGCCTTTTTGTTTCAAGATGTGCACTCCTCCCTTCTTTGAATTATGTCTGTGTTTGGAATCTTCCTCGATTTGGTGCCTTTCCCGGGCTGATACACTGTGAAACAGGGAGATTTCTGTCCTCTTTCACTCAGAAAAGGTGTTTTCTGCAGGTGGAGAGAAGAGAGGACCGTTCCTGGGAGAGCAGACGATGCTGAGGACGGAGCAATTTTCATGATTTCCCAGAGACCTGCAATTGCTGTTTGCCTCTCCTCTCAGCGTCCTATCCCATGAGGCAGAGATTAAGTTGCTTCATTTTCTTCTGAGAGAGCTACCTGAAACGAAAACGCAGGAGCTTTTGGGGGGGACTATTCCTCCCAATCAAACACCTGTCTCTCCCTCACCGCCCCCACCCTCGAAGCTCATTTCAACTTTCCCCGGTGACCTGATTGCCCAGCGGAAGCGAGTTAACCATCCCCGGTGGACGCGGTATTCCCCGGGAATTATGTCTCATTGAGGTTTCATCGGAATTATAAACTCACGGAGCCAGCCGGCCCTGCAACTCCCGGGAGGACCCAGGTCAGGGAAAATACACGAATTACAGAAAAACTCTCTCTGTTGTCATCTCTGCGCCATACAAGCACAGAAACGGCCCGTTTCCAAAGATTGCGTGACATGAAATGGCTTTTTTTTTTAAGGGTGGCAGGTGTATCAGTCCCATAAAGGGTGCCATAGAAAATATTCAGAAAGGGTAAAATAATAAAATAAAAAAGGCGCCGAGGTGAATTGAAGAGTCCCATTAAAAATCTAAATGCTGGAGGCAGTGGGCGCCCCGTCGCTTGGACTCTGGAAGTCTCCTCCGGATCTGACAGAGACCGGGTTCGATTACCTGCAGGGCAGAGCAAAAACCGTATTTCTGCAATTTCTAAGTTTCTAATTGATAGGCAGAGCTTTGTTGGATTTGATAGAATAAGGGCAAATTTTATTCACGGTGGTGCTTATGTGCACACCTGGGACTTCTCTGTGTTCCCCTAAATTAAAAGGGGGGAAGTGAAGACCATGTACTATATCATTCCATCTGCATGAAATGTCCAGAATTGCCAAATTTACGGGGACAGAGAGCGGACCAGAGGTTGATTAGCAGTGGGGGGGAAACCAGGATGTGAGAAATGGGGAGGGTGGGGGTGATAAAAATGTTCTAAAATTGATTACGGTCGCACACCTCTGTGAACGCGACAAAAGCCACCGAATTCTGCATTTTGCATGACTGTTGTACGGTGTGTGATTACATCCTAACCAAGCCATTTGAAAAGAAAGAGCATGAAACGCAAATAATAAATCTAAGCAAATTACAATTTTTTTAAAAAAAAGTATGAGAATAAAAAGCTATGAGAACAAACCTATGAAAAATGGAACCAGGAGATCTCGAACCACGATCACTTTTAAAATGTCTCCGTCCGCACACTGCAGTTTCCTGTGGGGCCAGGTTTGGCGCACCGTGGGCCACAGGGCACAGTCTCTGTGGGTCCTGAGAGGTTTTCAAAGTTGTTTGGTTGTTTTTCTGGATATATGTCTTGAGAAAGGGGTGCCTCTGATTATTAGTGTACCCCCAAAATGTGCTTCTCCCACCCCTAAGCCATGTCCAATCTCATTATCTTATCATTAACATGATAAGACATTTTAACTGCTGTCAGAATAATTTGTGGATGGCTGTCACGTTCAGTATTTTTTTTTTTAAATCGTAATGATGACAGCCAGCCACCCACCCCACCCCCCAAACTCCCATGGAGTGACAAAGAGATTTCTGACCCTACTTTCTTTCTATTGACGAAATCCATCAGAAAGTGCCGCCATTTGCTTTTGAAAGTGAGTAACGTGGAAAAGAGACCACTAGAGCAATTCTATCATACTTGGGAAGCTTTGCTGCTCTGTTGTTGGAAACAGCCACAAGATTTTCCTAGAATAAAGCCCTAGAAACTTCAGGCGCGTGGGACCACGATGCTTCACTCACCCACGCAAAGGCGCGTGGGCTGTGGTTGCCAGTGTCCCGAATGTGGAACCCTGGGGGTGTGCCTAACTCACTTCCATCATGGGCTTCCCAAGGAACAGCCTACAGGTAAAAATAGCAAAGTTGAGACAAGAGGAAGAAACCGGAGCTTTTGGTGGAGGGGAAAGAAGTTGGAGTACAAAAAAGGCATATCAAAACATGTCCTGTGGCGTCTGCATTTATTTTGCTGGTTACAGGCAAAGGTAGGCAGGCAGACAGTGTCGGGAGTTGCTGCCTGGCTCATTCGGTTATCCATGCATTTAAAAAAAAAAAAATCCATCTGGGATTTCCACATTACCACCTAACTGGTTGATAATTCTTGCAAGCCCGATAGCTAATTTTTGCGTGCGAATTCATTCTCTAATAAGTACATCTTTAGACTCGTTCTTTATTTCAATTCCAACCGGTTTCATCTCATTGCTGTCTTTGGGAGTGGATTTGATAAGCAGTTTCATGCAAGGATAGCAGCCGTTTGGCGCCAGTACCTTGCAGATCTCGGTCCACCATTTTGTTTTTGTATTTTCATGCCTTGGTGGGGAAGTGGGCTGTCAGGGGTTGTCAGTGGGCTGGATGTCTTATAAGTCTAAAGACAATTAGGAATATGAAGTAATAGAGGACAGCTTAGGATCGAAAGCCCCTCACCCTTTTGAAGGAACACTCCTAAAGACAAAATGTGCCTGTCAGCTTGAGGCTCCCACGGCTACTTACCTGACGGTGCCACCCTCAGCATCCTCATTACCAAGGCAAAGTGCGTGTGCCGAATTTAACCACCCTGTTCTTTGGCAAGGAGGTGCCATTTTCAACTTTGTTTCAACTGTGTTTGGAGATGGGTCTTTAAAGAGGTGATTAAGGTAAATTGAGGTCACTAGGGTGGGCCCTGATCCAACAGGACCGGTGTCCCTATAAGCAGAGGAGATGAGGACACAGACACACACAGAGGGATGACCCCATGTGTACACAGGGAGAAGATGGTGTCTACACGCCCAGGAGGAACCAGCCCTGAGACACCTTGATCTGGGACTTCCAGCCTCCAGGACGTGAGAGAACAAATGTCTGTGGTTAAAGCCACCTGGTCTGTGGGACTCTGTTCTGGCAGCCCTAGGAAATTTATACACTATCCGGGCAGTTGGTGTGAAAGTCATTGTGGAACTGTGAATATGTTGGCATTTCCTTCTTTCCAGTTTTCTTATATGAAACGGAGGTTGATTCTTTGATGTGCAAACTCATCTCCTGAGCTTGTCATCTGACTGGGGTGAAGAACGTTGAAAATCTCTTCCTCCAAAGAAGGAGGTGGCATGGTCACCTCGCGGAGGGTTCAGAAGGCTGGGGAAGGCTCGGAGGCTGGCCAGTAAGTGGTAGGACTGGGATTGGAATGGAGACCACCCAGTGTCTGTGCTCTGCTGTGTCCCCTCTCAGAGATGGAAGTAGGTGGTCTCCAAAGGACCACAATTTGATGGACAGTTCATTTCCCTGTCAAACCGATGGAAGCACAAAAATGTTGGAACAAGATCAGCAAGGTGCCGGGGCCAAATTGCTGCTATCCCGGCATGAAACAGCTCATCAGATTCACTCTCAAACACAGGAATGAGATGAAGATATTCCGAGCTAAAATCCAAGAACGTTCACCACCAAACACCTCACTCGAGGAACTTTTAGAAGAAATGCCATGAGAAGAAGGAAGATAATTGCAGAAGGAAGGTCTGAATGACAGGTAAAGAAATTAGCAAAATGTGGATCCATCCAGACAAATGCTAATGGTATTAACTGGCGATAACTACAAAGTTGAATTTGTAGGGGTGAAAAAAATGTATCAGATTCCCCATTTTAAAAATTAATCAGGTTTTGTTATTTTGCTCACTACATTAATGAAACTGTCAAGCAATTAATTTAAAAGGATGATGGTTCTCTATCCATTTATTCTGGAAGCTTCAACCTGGCTAAACCTGACCAATGCTTTTCTGGCTGGTGTCAAGATAAGAACATCTGGAAGTTGCTAGGAATGTAAAATTAGAACCAGGAAACCTGGTCGGTTTCAAAGAATATCACCTCTATCTATGCTATAGGATATGGATGGTATTTTTCTCAGCAAATGATTTTTAGTAGCATGGGTGAGGTGCTTACGAAGTCCTCAGAAAGCCTGCAGGAGCAATGTTGGGGGCTTCTGTAGGTGCGATGGGTCCAGAGAGTTCAGGAACTTGATGCTGTCCTCACCATAGTCCCAAACTTACAAAGCTGGAGTTGGCGGGGCAGAGGGGCTACAACTTGAGTCTCGTGGTCCCAAGCACCGAGCAACCTTTCACTCGCAGGAAGAAAATGGGCCTCAGGCTCCCTGTTAATTTTCTGTAGTCGCTGTAACAAAGTATCACCAAATTCGGGGCTTAACACAACAGAAATTTATCCTGTCTGAGTCCCGGAGCCCAGGAGTCTGAGACGCAGGTGTCTCGGGGCCACGCTCCCTCCGCAGGCTCCAGGGGAGGCTCCTTCCTGCCTCTGCTGGCTCCTGGGGGCTCCAGGTGTCCCTGGACTTGTGGCCGCATCACTCCAGTCTCTGCCTCCGTCTCCACGTGGCTTCTCCTCTGCGTCTGTGTCTCCTCTGCTGTCTCTTAGGAGGACACCTGTCACTGGGTTCAAGACCCACCCTAATCTACAATGATCTCACCTTTAGGTCCTTAACTAATTACATCTACAAAATTGCTTTTCCCAAATATGGTCATATTTGCAGGTTCCAGGTGGACATGGATTTGGGGGACACCATTCCACCCACTAGAGGTTCCAACTTCCATTCTTTCTGATCCTCAGGCAGGGTTTGTCCAGGACTCTGAGATCATGGGAGTTTGGGGAATGGAGTTTTCAGCCTTCCTGCTCCTGCACAAGAAGAGATTATAGGGGCGTGGAGGAGGGAACTCAGCACCAGCAGACGGTGCTACTCCAACCCCCAACTCGCTTCTCTCTGCTCACCAGACCTGCCTTCCACCACAAGCTGAGAGAATGGAGGTTTAGACCGATGGGTTCACATTCAGCCCAGCTGGGGTTCGAGTTCTCAACTCTGCCTCTCACCTGTTGTGTGACCAAGTTACCTGGGGTCTCTGAGCTCAGTCTTGGTTACCTCATTGGTAAAATGGAGATACTAATGGTACTGATTTCATAAGGTGACGATGACCACGAAATGAAATACTGCAGGAAAGAGCATGGCGTAATTCCTGGCCCATGGCAAGTGCAAGAAAAAAGATAGCTACCACAAGTAAAAATGATGGTCGGCATCCCTTGGGGCAAGCTTGGTTCTTTGAGATGCATTCTGGGCTTCTTGGTTAGCTTGGAGGATGACTCAGTTCCTTTGCTGAATCGGAGGTGACAGGAGCCTCCCTGGGGACGAAACTCACCTTCGCTTCTTTGGTGTCAAGCTTCCGTGTCCTGCTCCCGAAAAACGTGTAAGCCACACGCACAGGGATGGGCATGGTGGACGAGAGGGGAGGTCCACAAGGTGCTTCTCGACGCATCCATCCAGGAGGTCTCATGAGGCTTAGGTAGTGACCACTTCCCTGTGCCCCGGCCAGACCCGACTTCACTTCCAGCAGGTCTCAGCAGGGCTGGCCGTGGTTGCACTGAGCCGGCGCCCTGTGGTAGGCAGGCATTTCCGAATGGCTTCCGATGGCCATATTTCCTGGTATTCTCCTGGTTGGGTAGTCTCCTTCCTGTGAGGCCATGGCAGAAGTGAGGGGTTTCACCTCCAAGATGAGTTTACCAGTAGACTTCTCTGGTTTCCCTTCCCACCTCTCTCTCTCTCTCTTTCTCTTTCAAAATATCTCTCAACTTCTCTCACCCAATCTCTCTCTCAATCTCTGTCTTTCTCTATTTCTCTCTCTCAATATCTCTCAACCTCTTTCACTCAATTTCTCTATTTCTCTCTCTCTCAATATTTCTCAATCTCTTTCCCTCAATCTGTCTCTCAATCTCTTTTTAAATCTCTCTCTCTCAATCTCCCTGTGTCTTTCAATCTCTCTCACCCAATCTCCCTCTCTCTCTACTCTCCCTTGCTCTGAGGAAAGCAAGTTACCATGATCCTGCGGAGAGACCCACATGGCAAGGAACCAACATCTCTGGCCAACACCATGCGAGCGAGTTTGGAAGCATGCTCTATCTTCCCCAGTCGAGCCTTCAGAAGAGACCTCAGCATCGACTGGCACTGTGATGTCAGCCTGCAAGGGACCCGGAGCCAGAATCACTCAGCCAATCTGCTCCCAGCCTCCTGACCCAGTGCAACTGCAAGATGATAAATGCATGTTGTTTTAAGCTGCTAAGTTTTGGGGTCACTTGTTACACAGCAAACGCTGACTTATACAGTCCTTGAGTCCATGAGTCTGAACTCATACAGAGGTTGCTAGAGAGGGGGATTGAGAGAGATTGAGAATCTGGTTTCCACCTCCATCGTTCCACACGTTGCTCTACGGCGTTGCTGACCTGCTGTGGCCCAGTGAGAGAACTGAGCCCCACGCCCTTCTCACCCACTGATCACTGCCTTTGTATACACCTGGCGTTCTCCTATGTGCACCATCTTGTAAAAAGAGGGACGTCTTTGTTTACCAAACACTGTCTAATCTGCTTATCCAGCAGTTGTGTTTTCTGAGCCCATGCCTCGGTCTCCCTGGGCAGTAAGCAGCTGTCACCTCTCGGGAAGGAAGCTCCCGTCCTCCTTGTCTGGGGTATCACCTCTCGGTCTGTGAACCGGGTCCCTACGATGCCCTCCGAATTTTGGGCACCGCTAACCCTGGTAGCATTGTATTTCCTACAAAAAGACAATAAAGAACATTACAGAACGACGGCTCACCTTGTTTGCAAGGGAAGCCCACCCTCCTGCTTGCTGGCAAACATCTTCCTGTGTCCTAATGAGAACCCGGAGGAATACCCAGGAACGAGGGGAGAGCGGGCGTCCGCCCGGCGGCCGGCCCCACGGAGCCCGCGGCTGCCCTTCAGACAACCCTCCACACTCCCCTTGCCCGAGCCACCTTTCTGCAGGAGAGACAACAGGTGAGTTTCCAAAATCCCATTCTGTCACCTGAGGACTTCTGATTTCTGATTTCCTTTCATCTGGGCAAATGGGTATTGTTTGCGGGTCACCATAGATTGTTTTTCCCGCAGTTATTTAAATAATGTTTCACACGATTTCCCCAGGATCATTAGTTTAATTCTTCACCTGTCAGGTGGAATCGTTCAAAGACCCAACGCAAGGGAGGAAACGGGATCTTTGGTTGTTGCCACGGCTCTCACCTTCCCGACCGAACATCACCCATGAAAATGCGCCAGGTGGGTGTCACTCTCGGGGAGCCTATGAACTCGGCTTAACGCAAATGGATTTTAAATTTTACAGGTGTTTCTGGCACTGAAAGGAACCAGGATGTGTAACTGAGAAAGAAAGAAAGAAAAAAGAGAAATGAAGGATCCACTCTATTTTTGTCTCATTTACGACCTTTCCCCCGAGACGTTGTAGGCTGGTTAAATTTAACTTGTGTAAAAGGCAACCGTGTCAAGAGGCACTGAGATTTGCTGTTCGCTTTTGTTTGGCACAACCAGAAACCGGCTTTGAGTTCTTTTGGGAGCTGCCAAAAGGGCCCACGCTGGTTTTGTTTTTTTTTTTTTTTTTCCTGCTGGTTCTTTGCATGTTTTTGGGGGAAACTTTGCCCTGCAGTGCTGGGCTGCTCTCTGCAAACAGCTGGACCCGCCCAGCAGGGCAGCTGCTACTTCGTTAGGTCAGCCTGGGTTCTCCGGAGACCGTGGTGCCCCGTCCTGAGAGTCCAACCCTTGTTTAATGGATGAGGCAGTCTTGTCCCAAGCCCCGCTCTGCACCTAGGACCTGGACGTACCTCTGAAGCTCACTCACCCACCCCAGGCAGCTGCTAATGATCTAATTAATAGCACGGAGTTAGGAAGCAACTCATCAAGAAGTTGGTGCATAGGGATCTCGGGATCTTGGCGAATCTCTCAGAGACTGGAGAGGGATGAAGTGACATTGTGGGGTGGGGGTGGAGAGGATAGCCTTGCAGGGAGAGGCCTTAAAAAGCCACGAAATGCCCAAATCCTGCAGGCACTGTCCAGGTGCGTATTTATGGCCAGATGATACTCAGATGCACGGAGGAGGCCAGTCCTCTAAATATGCACACACATTTTTTAAATCTATGAATGTTTAAAAATTAGGTGTGCGATAGAGTTAATAACAACATATCATACACTTGACAATCTCTAAGAGAGATTCGAAGTGTGACCACCGAGAAATGATACGTGTGTGAGCGGATGCCTTTGTTAATTGGCTCGGTTTAGCCATCGTGCAATGCTTACGTAGATCCAAACCCTGTGTTGGACACCGTAAAGCCATGCAATTTTTATCTATTAAAAAAAAATTAAATGCACAAGCATTTTTTTTTCCAAATGCACCCAGTTGAAGCTATTTCTCACTCATGCAGCTCACTTCAGTGAAAATCTATTTGGTTTGAGTAAGCATCTACTTTTGAGAGCCCTTGGTAAAAGCTTAGTGTTCTTTTCTTCTGAGAGAATTCTTTATTTTTCCAACACGCTTGTTGGTCCCAGAGAATTCTGCATAAAGCCCTTGGCGTTTAGAAGCAGAGGGCCTGTTTCTGACAGCCCAAAGGGCACAAGAATATGCTCTTTCAAAATACATTTTTTCAACTCTGCACTTAAAATGTCACGATGCTTTTTCTTATGTCACTGATTATGAATTTTAATACTTTCTCTTAAAAAATGCAAAAGACCCCAGCGTGTGCCCCCCTGCAGACCCGCAAAGCCGCGGGAGCTGAAGGATGAGTTTGTAACGAAATAACGCGCCTGTCTTCGCGGACGGGCTTGCGCCGGCTGGTCACGTGGCCTGTCTCAGAGATGAAGGTTCGGAAGTTTTCATAAGTGGGGAAATGCACAGATTTTGAAAGGCTTCTAAAATCTCCACACGGATTTGGCGTCTGCAAAAGGCAAACACTCTAATAGCGTGTGCATGGCTCGGGGCTTGGAGGGATGTTCTTGCAATGCCCAAATGAAATCTCTTTAGAGGCTTCTCAGGAGTCCGGGCATCCTAAGATAACTGTCCTCTGGGCTGAAATATATTATCAGCTCTCTGCAGTTCTGCCCGCGTGTCAGGAAGGCTACTCGGTTGGAAGCCACAGGCCAGCTATAGCTTGCTACTTTCCGAGGCTACGGGAAAACATTTACGGAACTGTGGGCTTTCTTTTTGGGTGCTTTTTTCTCAGTGGCTGTCCCTGCTTGCAGCCCTCAGAAAAGCATTAAAGTGACCACGGGAAGTTTGACTTTCGGCCAAGGCAGCAGCCAGCACCTGCACGGATGATACCAGCAGCCTGGCACCACCTGGTGTCATCGCACGTACGGAGGGACATTTATGCCACGAGGGTGCCACCCATACCTGAAGCTGTCACTTTGGATGTCGCAAAGCTGCGTGGGAATCGCGTGGGAACAACAGAACCGTCTGCCAAACCGAAGAGGAGAAATTAGAGCAATTATCCGCTTTAACGAGGCCACCTTCCCTGTGTTGTCATTCACGAGGTACATCTTGTGGAGCCCAAATTTTCTGCCCCTGGCAATTTTTTTTTTTTTTCTTAAACAGAATGTCACAGGCAAACAAAAATAGATCCCTCTAAAAATGATTGTTTTGGAAGTTTTCGGCACGGGAGGTGGGAGGAAAGAGGTTTTCTTTTTTTTTTTTTTTTCAAATGGGGGAGAAGACAGGGCCTGGTTTGGAGGCTGTCTGGGTTTCTGAGTCTAGTGGGAGCTCTTGTGAGCTCATCTCGGGAGATGGCACCCGTGGCACAGAATTAGCTGGGGGCTGTTCTGTGTGGTCTCTGCTCTCTGTGTCTGTAGGGGGCCGGGGCATTCCTGGGCTCAGAGAGCGCTGGAGGAAAATAGGGCTATTTTGCAAGGAGCAGAAGATGGAACCCTAAACAAATGCACTCAGGGCTCACTGCGGTTCCACGGCAGCCTTCTCCGACGACGACGTGGTCTCTCTTCTCATCATACCCCATCCCCACCTGCCGCTGCCCCACGTTGGAGGTCGGTCGAGAGTGGACACATCACAGCCCAAAGCCAGCTCTGTCCTTCCTGGGTGTGTCTCCCCAGCCGAAGTTCCCTGACCGGCCTGACTTTCATTTTCCTCTTCTGCAAAGGGACAATAATGCCGCGGGACGCTGCAGGGCTGTTCTGAGGAGTCGAGGTAACGTCTGTAAAACTCCTCGCGGCCTGCTTAAGACAGAAGAGGTGTGGAAATACAATCTGAGTGTGATCACTGCTGGTGACGATACTAATATTGTTGGGCAGGCTGTGCTTAGAGTGATTCTCCATGGGGGAGACTTTGTCCCTCCCCAGGGCACGTTTGGCAAAATGTCTGGGGACATTGTTTATCTTCACACTTGGGGAAGAGAGATAACTGGCCTCTAGGGGGTGGAGCCCAGAGATGCCGTTTAGCATCCTAAAATGCACAGCACAGCCGGCAACAGAGAGTCATTCAGACACAATGTTGAAAATGTTAGGGTTTGCCATGAGAAAGTATGTATCCGTTATCCATCCATCTATCTATCTATGTATCTATCTATGTATCTATCTCTGGCAGTGGTTCAAAGCCAGGGACAATTTTGCCCCTCCCTTGACAACACCTGGCAACGTCTGGAGACCTTTCTGGCTGTTACGACTACAGAGGACGGTGCATGCTCCTGGGCTGTGCCGGCTGGAGCCCAGGGAAGCCGCCAACACCCACGGATGCCCCGGACAGCACCCGCCACAGAGAACCACCCGCCCTGAATGTGAACAATGTCAAGTTTGAGAAATTCCAGTGAGCCTTGTGGTGACTTAAGGTGAACCTCTGAAAATCCGAGCATATCGTGGGTCTTTGTGGACAGAAGGCAGGAACAGTGAACCACTGCTCTGGAGGACAAAACTTGAGGCGGAATTTCATCCAGAAAATACAATTCAGGTTCCCGCAGCAGAGCATTCAGAAGATCTTGAGCGACTCCAACACGACTGAGAAACGAAAGTGGCTGGAAGAAATCTAAAAAACATTATGAAAAAAAACAAACGAGGCTCTTCCTTCCAGAACGCGGTGGGATTTGATCTGAAGGGATGGTTCTGCAGACACAGTCAATGGGAAGGGCGCGTCAAACCCAGGAGTTCCCGAACTCCCAGGGCCAATGTCTTCCTTGCATTTCTAAATGAGAAGGAACCATTCCTGCCTCTCTTGTCTTGAGTTGATGCCATGAGTACAGTTCCCATCTCACCGTGGTTGGTGTTTTGTTTGCCCGATTGGGTCAGGGTCTCCCCTCCTCTCTCCGGGTGGCTGAGTCTGCAGCAGGTGTCACAAGAATGTTTGCAAAGTGGGCTGCCGGTGTCTGGGACACGGGGACATCTCGTATGGGACTGGGAAAAGTTTTCAAAGCGTTACATAAGGCAGGGAAGACTGAGCAGGAAAAAGGCATGGCTCAAAGCCATTTCCACCATCCTCGTTCCCTGACACACCTGTAGAGCTGACAGAATGAATCCTGGGCTTGTTAGAAGACTTTTATTCAGGAGATCCTTTGATTTTCCTGTCTTTATTGAGATATTTATACAGTGTTTCCCCTCTATTCTGTGAACATAGTGCCTTACATGGACTGACTTTGGAAGGCCAATCTAACCTTGCATCCCTGGGTAAACCACACTTGGTCACGGTGTGTACATATCATCATGTCTATATACAAAATTCAATTTGCTAATTTTCTTTTTTTTTTTTTGAGACAGAGTCTCGCTCTGTTGCCCGGGCTGGAGTGCCGTGACATCATCGTAGCTCACAGTAACCTCAAACTCCCAGGCTCAAGCGATCCTCCTGCCTCAGCCTCCCAAGTAGCTGAAACTACAGGTGCGCACCACCACACCCAGCTAATTTTTCTATTTTTAGTAGAGAGGGGGTCTTGCTGTAGCTCAGGCTGGTCTCAAACTCCTGACCTCGAGCGATCCTCCCACCTCGGCCTCCCAGAGTGCTGGGATTACAGGCATGAGCTGCTGAGCCCAGACTTGGTCTCTAATTTTCTTTTCTTATAATATCTTTGTCTGGTTTTGGTATGGGGATAATACAGGCCTCATAGAATAGATCAGGAAGGGTCTCTTCTCCCTTTAGTGTTGAAAGAGTTTCCAAAGGATTGGCCATTTCTCCTTAGATGGGTGAGAGATTTCACCAGGCAGCTTGGGGCCGGGGATTTCTCTATCGGGGGGGCTATTAACCACATCCCGATTTCTTTATTATATATGGGACTGTTTGTGTTTTCTATGTATTGTCATGTTAGCGTTGGCCACTTACATCTTTCAAAGAATGTGTCCATTTCATTGTTGTTGAGTTCATTGGTGTAGCTAACATTGTTGATGGGCTTTCCTTCTTTTCATGCAGATGGGATCTTCAAGCGCGGACTTTCCTCCTTCCAAAACGTCTGTCTTCCAGAACCTTCCTCTCTTAGCTTTCCTCCTGCCTCCTGGATCACTCTCTCCCAGTTGTCTTTGCTGTAGCTTCACCTTTCGCTACCCTATAAATGTAGGGCCGAGCTAGCAGGGTGTCCGGGCACAGTGTGCTCAGCTGTGTTCTCTGCTCAGGGCCTCCCATGGCCAAAATCGAGGTGTCAGCTCACTGGGCTCTTGCTGGGCATCCTTGGGAAGTTCATTCAGGTGGTTGCCCAAATTCAGTTCCTGGGACTGACGTGCGTATTTCTTTGCCAGCTGTTGGGCAGGGCCAGGCTTTCTCCTGGAGGCCCGCCCACATTCCTTCTCGGGCATCCACAGGATCCCACCTGCCATGGTGGGTGGGTCTCTGCCATGTGTGGAATCTCTGATGCCTTCTTTCCCTCAACTCTCTGACTCCAGTCACAGAAATCTCTGCTACACAGGGCTTACGGGATCAGATCAGGGCCACCTGGATATCCTCCCTACTTTCAGGTTAGTAGCCTGAATCCTGTCTCCAAAGTCCCTTTACCAAGGAAGGTTACGGAGTCACAGGTTCCAGGGAGGAGGGTGAGGACATCTTTGCGGGGCTTTGGTGGTGTTATTCTGTCTCCCACAGTACTAAGTGACATGACAAAGAATTGCTCATGACGTTGAGTTCATGACAACTCAAAGAATCTGTAAAAAGGTGGTTACACAGAAAGCCCAGTCCTGAGGCCAACCTGGGGGTGGTGGTCGGATGAGAGCTGCCTCCTCCCCTACCCAAGTGGATTTCCCTAGCATCCTGGGGACATTGGCTCATTCTAAACCATCGGAGCCCAGATGGAGAGGAAGGGACCTTGTCCACCCATAACAGCAAATGAGCAAAATGAAAGCTGTAGCGTGAGAATCACTGGTTCTCCCTGCAGACCACGTTCACGGGCTGCTGAAGACACCTTGACCACGTTCACGGGCTGCTGAAGACACCTTGACCCTTGTGCAGAAGGCCCTCCCCTAGTCAGAACGCACAGTCCTGGATTCACCTGGCCACACAAGAGACCTCAGGCCCTCTGCTCCAGCCTGGCTCTGTCCTGAAGCCGTCAAGCCCGAGTTATCCCCAAACGTGCTCCAAAGTCACCCTTCTCTGCCCTGCACCTCCAACCCTGGAAACTGCCTTTCTGGTGCAAACCCCAGACCTGCCTGGATTTGGGGAGAGTGGCATTTCAGAATCTCGGGAGGAGAGGCCTGTTCCCTCCAGCCTGTCCCGTGCAAGGATGGGAACCGGTCCTACCTCCCCACGCCACAGCGAGGGCTCGGGGGTCACAGAGCCAGTCTCAGCAGGGACGCACGCGAAGCGGAATGAATGAATGAATGAATGAAGTGTATCCCGGGGTCCCGAGCGCCAGGGTCCCTGGGCGAGTAACGGATGCAGCTGGCTGCTGCTCCACTGCGACCCCCGCCCCCCACCCCGGGACCCCCAGCTCGGTGGGATGGAGCTGGACCCCTGCCCAGGCCTGCCGGCCGGGCGCCTTCTCCTGCCCAGGGGCCTTTCTGCGCTGCTCGGGATCCGGGACAGAAACTCTTCCCCTCCCCCTCGTCCCCAACCGCGGGGCCGGGGGTGACCGGGCCGCTGGACTCGTGCTCCCTCCCGCCCGGCCCGGGCGCGCGCCCTGCCCTGTGCACGGCCCTTGCTGGGGGGGAGGAGCCCGGGGCGGTGCGGAGCGCCGAGGTGGGCTCCGGGCGGGCGTCCAGCCCAGCCGGGTCGAGCTCGGCTCTCTAGCCCCGAGCTTCGCCTCAGGCCAGGAGGCTGAGCCGCCAGTGGAAAGGCAGCCGGGCCGCGCCCCTCCCCCCTCGCCCCGGGGCCCCTCCCCCGCACTGCGGCCCAGCCGGCGCCTCGGCTGCCCAATTAGCCGGGCTGCGCGCGGACCTCCAAGCCCCCCTCCCCAAATCTCTGCCCCTACCGCACCCCAGTTCTCCGTCCACCCCCCTCCCCGCTTCCCCAGTGCGCGCAGGGCAAGGGGCGACCTCCCCGGCCCCCCAGGCAGCCCTGGGCTGTCAGCGCCGCAGCCTCATTAGTGCGGAGGGAGGAATGGGCCCCCGGAGAGGGGCGACTCAACCCCACCCCTCCAGGCCCTGATGAGTGAAAAGCCCCACCCGTTGGCGCAGGACTGGCGCCCCTCAGGGGTCTGGGGGGCTTCCAGGATGGGCAGTGGGCCCCCAAGCAGTCTTGAGGGTCCCCGCGCCCTGACGCCCACCCGCGGACCCACCAGCTGTCTTTCCCTAATGCGCGGTTTGTGGTGACTTTGGCCTGTTTCTCGCGGGCTAGGGGGAATGTGGGAGTTGGTTGGGGAGCAGCCCCCGCAGGCAGGCGCAGGATGGGGAGTGGGTGGTCATCTCTCCTGCACGAATTGGCCAATTAATTAATGCCTGCCTCCTACGGGATGGAAGTTCCTTTCCCGGAATATTTTTCTAAAGACATCACTTCTGGAAGTCGCGGGCGAATGGAGGAGACACTGCCCAGCGCCCTGGTTCCACCAGAAATGTGGTAACCGTTAGCTTTCCTCCGAGTTGGGGGCAATTGTAGTTTGTGGACGCGACCTCTGGCAACCTTTGGGCAGGTGGACGCGGTCCGGAAGCCGCCCAAGGCCCTGTGCACCGAAGCTCACTACACGGATGCGTAACGTTCCCACCTTGGCCTGGGGCGCCCGGGGACCCTGGGCCCAGCTGGAGCCAGGAAGGAAGACGAGGCCCGACCCGCAGGGACAGCGCCCTGTGCGCGCCCCCAACTGCCCCGCCAACCCCGCAAGGGTGGGATTCGCTTTCTGCGCAAGCTTCCAACGCGGGGGACGCGGTCTTGCGAAGAAAAGTCTCTCTGGCTAACTGTGGGCGTACGTATTCGTTCCTTTTTACCTGCATTTTAAAACTGGAGAGAAAAGGCCCCAGATTTTGAGCCTGTTTTGGATCGTGCCGTGTCCGAGGCCCGCGGCGGGCCCGTGCGTAACGGGGAGGCGAACCCAGACTTGGGGGGGCGCCGGGAGGAAGAAAAAGCAGGGCGCGTTGGGAGGCCCGGTGCCAGAACTGGAAATGAAAATCAAAATACACCCCCGCTAAGATTTATTCCTGGGAACATTAATTACCGCCGAGACCGCTCCCTGCGAGCGCTTAATTTATTCATTGCGAGAGAGAGAGCGAATCGCCCTATTGTTTGCTTAGCGGTGGTCTCCAGAAAACGGCCCCGTTTAGGCTGTCCTTCGTGACAAACTGCTTTGCTCCCTGAAAAAATAATGTTTTTCTTCAATAAAACGTAAAGTAAAGGTCCTGCGATTACATCTGAAAGGAAGGAGTTTTAATGTCCACCATATGTTGCCAAGTACATGGGGAAGGGAGGGGAGAAAGGACGAGAAAATTCCACAGAAAGCAAATAGCATTCCCCCCTAGGAAACTGCATTGCTAAACGTGCATTTTTGCATTGTGGGCTATTTTTTGGAGACACCCCCTTCTCCTCCCCAACACACACACACACACACAGAAACGCTGGGAATTGTAGCAAAAGTGAGAGTTAATGCAAACAAAAAACAAAAGCAAACCTGCATTCCCAGGGCAGGCCCGTGGCGCACACAGGGGCAGCCCTGCCTCCAGAGAGCAGGAAAAGAAAATCCTGCCCCCAGCGAGGCCTTTATTAATATTATAGATGTTGTACCAGTGGACACGTTCAATCTTGCCCGTTCACGAGCTGGATTAACAAAGCCCACTTTAATGAAAATCTATTAGCCCCGCGTTGGAAACGTGCGTGTTTGCATAAATCAATAAACAGCCTACGAGGTGGATACAAGCGCAGGTTTCTAACTATAAGAGGTAGTGGGAGAGGAACGCGTCCAGGAAATGTGTTAAGACATCTGTAAAATCCTGAACCTCTGATCGATACCTATACATATTTAATGTGTGGGGAGGGGTGGGTGGTTGTTAAAAAGGCTGGCTCTTCAGCAAAAACCATGAATAATAGCCCCCCCTCCATTCTTAGTATTAATAGAAATTGTCTTTCGAATTAAGTTCTAGGAAAGTGGGCCAGACGGAAGGGTCATGCCTTAAAATATACCGCCGCCCTTTTCTGAAACCAAGTGCGGTGGGGGGCGAGTTGGCAGGTGGGGTGCGGGTGGGGTCTGGGGAGACAGGGGCTGAGACACCCCCCTCAGGAGGGGCAGAGGCCCCAGCCGGCCCCTGCCCATTCCCTGCAAATACCTCTCTGCAATTAAGAGCTCTGGGGGTGAAATTTGATTTCAAGTAAATACATTTGGATCAGGAGCGTGGACCTTCGTTTTACTGGGTTAAAACTGAAAAGAATCAAAGCTGTATTTTTCAGGGATTTAAAGAAAGGAAATGTTAAATGTTTGAATATGCATTGCTTTTTTTTTTCCCCCTTGATATTTAAAAAAAAAGAGAGAGAGAGAGAGAGGTGGATGAGTGTCAATAACCATCCGGTCAAGTTTACCGAATGCACGTACGGAAAACAAGATTATTTTGTAAAATTGACAAAGGCCAGTGTCCAGTTCCTCGGCCCTCACAAGCCTGTCCCCTGGGTCTGTTCCCCACTAGACACCCCCCCAGAAGCAGAGGCACGTTGGATTGGAGGGTCAGCTCTGGCCGCAGGCTCTGTCTTAGTAGGCTTCTTGGGGGTGCCAAGTGCAAGGAGACGCCTGGACGTCCAAGTTTAAGTACCATGCCTTCCAGACCAAGGTCCCAGAACGGATACGACAGCGAATAAGTCTTGGGGCCCATTTCGTTTCTGCAGTTGGGGAGAGGAAGGGAGAAAAACCCACCACCACCAACCGCTCCAAGCCAGCAGGTCACGGCGGTGGAGACCGATGGTTCTAGCCGTTTCCTGCAGCTTCTGACCAATGTGTCCAGAGTTTTCTAGCCCTGCCGAGTCTGGAGACGCCTCTGCGGAGGACGCTGGGCAGGGCCTAGGGACACCAGTGCGGAAGAGGTTGAGCCGGGCGCGTTCGGGACCTCCAGTGTCGGGTCTGGCGCTCTCAGTGGCCTGGGCCTGGGTGGTGGTCGTTGGAATTCGGGGAGGGTGTACCTGAGCGGATATAATAAGAGAAGTCAGCATCCTGCGAGCAGCCTGGGGTCAGCAAAGGCCAGGGGAACCCCCCTGGGGAGATGCCTGTCTCCTGGGGTGCCCCCAGCCCAGGCGGGCGGACCACGGAGGGAGCTATCCCAGGTCGGGAGAGACTCTCTTCCCCCTCCCAACTGCCCGGCTGGCAAGCGCAGAGCCAGCGCCCTGGGCATGTGGGTGGGCGACGCAGACCCTGAGGGTCCCTCAGAGCCCCAGGAGACAGCTCTTCAGCAAAAGGAGCCCGCGGCTGCCTCCCTGGCCTGGGACCCGTCCTTCCTCCTGAGAACAAGGTCTCCTAACATTTTCGTTTCATTTTATTTCGTTTCTGCGTCTCTTCCTACTTGGAACAGAAATGGGACGGTGGGGTGGACGGGGCACAGGGGAAGGTCACACGTCCACGACCTGAGCAGCCCGAGTCCACACCAGGTCTCCCGGCAGCCTGGCGCTCGGGGTGGGGTTTGGGGGCGTCCCGGGCGCGCTCGGGGCGCACACGCAGACTTTGCTGAAATCAGGCCTTGGAACTCCCCTTTTCTTCCAGGAAGCTTGTCTCTTTTTCTTTTCTGCCCCTCTTTTTCCTCTTGTTTTTAGGAGGGGAGATGCTTTCCTTTCCAGCCACAAACTTTTCTGAAACTTGTTTCCTTTCGAAGACTGGGCAAAATGCATTTGAGTCCTGAAAGAGTCCGCATTCTCCCAAGACGTCTTGAGATACTGAAAGTCTATTCTCCCCGACTGCCTAGTGTTCGATATCCCTCTCTGCTATGAAAGCTCAAAAAAAACACCACTTATATGTGACCCAGGGCAGCCGCAGTGGAGGTGCAGACCCTTCCCTCCCGCCTGCAGCCCCTGTTGGGAAGCGTAAATGCAACATTTCGAGAAGTGCCCCTGCTCTGCGACCTTGGGCCACGTCTTGAACTCACACCAATGTGTGCTAGAAAAAGTTCCTGCCTGGGCTGAAGTATTATAAATAACACTAACACTAGGCGTTTCCTGTCTCCACCTTTGAAGCGCCACTTCGGAGAAGGAGCCTTTGCCCTGGCAAGACAGGGGAGGGGCTTTAGGACCCCGAGGCTCCTCCTCCCCTAAGGTTGGGGGTGGGGGGGGGAGGCCGGCCCCTTTGCTCATCACTCAGAAAAAGTTTGGTTTTTACAAAAAGATGATGTCACTTGCTTAACTGTCACTCTCAGGACAGGCGACGGCTTGTAGGTGGAGAACGCTTGCTAACGAAGGGACCTGCGTTATTTTGGAAACCAAAATTAGGACCTCAGTTGAAGGGGGGAGGGGCAGAGCGTCAGTTCTCTCCCAGGCTTAGGGGTCTCCAATAGCCAAAGTCCTGCTCTGGTGCCACAGGCCCCCAATTGCTGGAGGTGGGTGCCCAGCCCCTGGTCCTGCTATGTCTCCTGCTGGGCAGGGGGTCCTGGTTTGGGGTCCGAGGGTGGGCGGTCCTGCCCTGGTTTAGGGGGAAGCCTAAACCCCGGGGGAAGGAATCTCAGGCCTAGGAAGGCCCAGGCCCAAGGTGACCCCCAGGCAAGGCCTGGTCCTGGAGCTACAGGGGAGAAGGGTTTCAGGAGGGGCGGGAACAGCAGGGTGGGGACTCACTGCCCGGTCTCCGGGGACCCGGCCTTCCCGCCAGAGACTGGAGAGGCGAAGCGATGGGAGGATAAGTGGAAAAGTTACCGAGGCCCCCAGGACCCCAGAAAGTTGCTCTGGGCTCGGAGCCCCCCACCCCCAGCCCTTCGCATCACTCCGCAGGTCCTCGCAGGGGGAGAGTGCAGTGGTCCCCGCGGGTCGCCATCCCAGGCTGGGGCGCAAGATGCGCGTGCCGTGTTGGCGCAGGGGCGGGAGACACCAGGCGGCTCCTCCGCTGGGGAACCAGCGAGCGCCCACCCCGGGGCGCCCCGCGCCCGCGCCCCCTGCCCGCCCCCGCTCCGGGCGAGCCGTCCGCTCCCCCCAGCCGCCCCGCGAGGCGGTGGCATGCATAATGGATGAGGGCCTATTTGTGATTCCGTGTGATATCCGCGAGCCTCCGCTTTGATTAGAGGGCTGCGGTGACAAAGACCTGTTTGTTAAGTTGCGAGGGCTTCTTCGCCTTCGCGTTTGAAGTCCGGAGAAGGCGGCGGCCCCCGAGTTCCCCAGCTCGGCCGCGCGCGGGGCAGAGTGGCCCGGGACGCGCGGGAGGGCCCGGCTGCCGGGGCTTTGCTGGCGGGGGAAGCGGGCTGGGAGGGGGGGAAGAGAGGAGGAGGAGGAGGGAGGGGGAGGGGAGGGCTGTCTTCAGTTGCTCTCATTAGCTGTTCCTTCTCCCCCTCGCGTCATCGCCCCCCGCCCCCCAACGGGGCCTCGCACCTGAACCTGACCGGGTCGCAAAGCCTGGGCGGCCCCTCCCTCCCGGCCACTCGCCCCAGGTTCCGGAGAAGCCGCTCACTTTCTTTGCGCTGAAGGCGACAACGGCGGCTCCCGAGGGCGCCCGCGCGGGCCGCGAGTAAACTCCGGGCACCACGGAGGGCGACCCGACCCCGGGGTCTCACTGCGAGGGACGCCGCGCTTTGGAGGAGGAACCGCCTCAAGGAAATGCAAAGCGAGCTCCTCCAAAAATCCCAACGCCTCCACCCCACCCCGACCCCAGCCCCAAGCTGTCCCAATTTCAAAGGAGGTGTGGGGTGGGGTGGAGGTGGAGAGAGGAATGAGGAATTTTCCAGGAAAAAAGACGGAAGGGCGGGTGGTGGTGCTGTCAACTTTATTTGCAGATGGAATTTTGCAGGAAGGGTAGCTCGCTTGGCTTCCAGAATGGTAAAACGAATTTCATAATGCCATGGAGAAAAGCGACCCCTCCTAAGCACATTGGGCGAGGCGCGAAGGAGCGAGTCTGGAAAACCGTGGCAGAACCAAAAATATAAATAAATATATATATATATATATGTATTTCCCAAATAAATATCCCAGACACCGGGGTGACAAGAAGGCGGCATCTGTCCGGATGGGCGGGATCTGAGGCGTGCAGAAAGGACAGACGTTTACAAACCGGTTCTCCCTCGGACCCGCGGGCTTCTCCGCGTCTGCCACCGCCGCGCCCTGGACGCTCGTGGCCGGGTGGCCGGTTGGTCGGGCGGCGTCCGCATCCTCGGCGTCCGTGGCGTCGGCCCCTCTGCGCTGCGCGAGCTGATTGCCGCCGCCCAGGCGCCCGCGTCCACGTTCGGGTAGCCCCGGCCCCCTCCTTTCACGTTGGGGGTCCCCGCGCCGTGCCGGGTCACACCCGCGCGCACCCGCTGGTCTCTCCGGCTCCGCGGGCCGGGCGGACCTTTCCAGGGGGCGATCCAGCCGCGCCTCGAGCTTGCAGTCGATCCTCTCCCGCAGTCGCGCGTCCCCGCCGCCCGGGTGCCCCCCGGTGTCTCCGCACTGCCGCGCACCGACGCATCCTGAAAAGATCCAGGCGGGGCGCGCAGGCCGTGCTTCCCCGCGGTGCCGGCCGGCTCGTGCGGCCTCGCGATCGGTAAACTCCTCCTCGAGTTTCGTTTCCGCCGGCCATTGACCGGGCGCAGATACCTGCGCGGGGGGCTCGGGCGCCTGCGCCCGCTCGTGCGCGCGCGCTCTGCTTCCAAAAATTTGATCGTTACCTCTCCGCACCGAGGTGCACAGACGCCAAACAGTGATGAAATGAACAGAAAGCCAATTGCCGGCCTGGGGGTGGGGGAGAGATAGCGTCTCTGCGTGCGTCCGCCGCCGAGCCGGGAGCCGTAATTGCTGCAGACAGAGAGCGCTGGGGGTTGGGCCGAGGTAGCCGTGTATAAATAGTGAGATCTCAAATTCAAAGGCATAAATAACAGCAGCTGGGATCCACCCTCACACGGACCGTCCTCTCCGCCCGGGGAGGCGTGCGGACCACAGCCCGTCTCCCAGCCAGCCCCGCCGAGCCCCGCGGACCCCCTCGCAGCCCCGGCCAGCCATGGAAGAGCTGACGGCTTTTGTATCCAAATCTTTTGACCAGAAAAGCAAAGAAAGCAACGGAGGCGGCGGCGGCGGCAAGAAGGATTCGATCACGTACAGGGAAGTTTTGGAGAGTGGACTGGCGCGCTCCCGGGAGCTGGGGAACTCGGACTCCAACCTCCAGGATATTACGGAGGGCAGCGGCCACTGTCCGGTGCATTTGTTTAAGGAACACGTGGACAACGACAAGGACAAACTGAAAGAGTTCGGCACGGCCAGGGCTGCGGAAGGTAAGCTCGCCGGGGCGCCCGGCCCCTCCTGGGGATTGCGCCTCTCCGGCACCCAGCCTGCCCGCCCGCCCCTCGCTCCGCGCGCGGGGAGGCTCCGGGCGCCGCGGCTCGCGCTCCATTCGACCCCAAACTCTATGAATTTACAGACACGGCTCGGACGGAAAGGCCCGGTCTTAAAGAAAGAAACGCAAGAGAGAAAGAAGCCCAGGGGAGTAGCGCAGAGGCCGGGCAGAGGCGGGCAGGGGAGCCCAGGAAGTGTCGGGGCTGGGGCCGCGCGCCGCCGGCGTAGTCGCTTCCCTGGCGTTCGTACGAGGCGCGGCCACCGGGAACCTTCCCCGGGTGCTTGAAACCGAAGTCGGCGGCCACAGGACCGCTGGGGATCTGTCTGTCTGCCCGTCTTTCTTCTGCGTTGTTTTACGCGCGCAGAGGAGAGGTCCACACACGTCTCTCCCGGCGCCCAGGGGCTGCCTGCTCCCCGGGCTAATTCATGGGCAGAGTGGAGAACGCGCTGGCTCCGTAGTTGGAGAGGCTACGGCTCCCGGGCAGCGCGGTACTGATTTCCTTTAATAACAACTTTGCCCTTGAAACTCGAGTCGAGGCTCGATCTTGGGGGACGCGGGGGGAGAATGAAAGCCAGTCTGTGCCCGCAGGTGGCCGGAGTCTAGACTGGGCTTGGGGGCCTGGAGAAAGCTGGTGGCCACGCGGCCGTTCTCTCTCTGAGACTGTCAGAGCGCAGCCGCCCAGCTGCGCGCATACCCGGCCCGGGGTCTCCTTCCTGCCGCTCGGTTCCTCCTTTCCCAAAACCTCCGCGGCGGCGGATCGCCTAGTTGTTGAGGGGGGTTGGTGGAGGGAGGAAGACACGTTTCCAAGGGCTCAACCCTCCGGTCTCTACGAACAGAGAGCTCGGCAGCGGTAAATCGGAATAAAGTGGGTTCGATTTCTCAGGGGCGCAGTTTCAGAGGGCTCTTTTATGTGCATTTTTCTTTACAAAAAGAGGAAATACAGAATCCTGTGGTTGCGCCTTCTTTGCGCTTTCTGGTCCGCTCTGGGTGACGGTCAGAGTTGGGGTGTCAGGAGGAACTCCCAGAGAAATTCTGGCTTCGTGCTCTTCTGGGTGCGATGCTCTGTCGGGTGGCACGGCCTTGGGGCCGTGGGGTTGAGGCAGACAGCTTCCCAAGGCTTTGACCCTGTGGAAGCAAAGCTCTGGCAGAGGGTTAGGCATAAACCCCAGGTCGTTGACAGCCCAGGCAGCAAGGGCCGGGCCTGCCTTCCCTGAGGTTCACCCCTGCACGCTGCTTCACGCACCTGGTTCTATAATTCATACAGAGAGAGTTTGCTTTAGGGGACACAAGGCTGCTGGCTGGGCGCTCCTTAAGGCCTACGATTACAGGACGCAAAGACTGTCCTTCCCCAAGGCCGAGCCCTTCCTCCCCACTGCCTGGTCTCCAGCCTGCCAGTGGATCCCTGAAAACAGCCATCAGGAAGAGAGAAAAGTGTCCTCAACGGCTTTTCAGAGTGAGAGGAGAATTAAGAGTGGGGTTCGGAACAAGGGCAGCAACAGGACAGGATAGACAGACCCCAGCCGCGCTTTTCCCCTTGGCCGGGTGTAGAGAGACCCTAGGAGGGCTCAGCGCCAGGGTGACATTTGCCAGATGGAAGTAAAGCACAGGTTTGGGAGACTTTTGGGCTCCTGTAGAAACGAGGAGTTCTTGGGAACAGCTTGTCCCCACAGAGTGAGCGAGTGAGGGAGGCCAGCCTGGGAGACTACGGATTTTGCAAAGCCTGCCCTGGGCTCTTAAGGATTTCGAAGGCCGGCTTCTCAGCTGGGCTCCATGCTTGGGGCTCAAACTTGGAGAAATGAAGGAGGGAGGAAGGAAGGAAGAGTGAGGGCCACCTCTAGGAAGGGATTTGCTGTTGAGAAGAAAGAGGGTGTTCTTGGAAACACAGTCCCTTTAGGAGGTGAAAGCAGATTTAAAGCCCATGGTGAGGATAAGCGCTCAGCCCTCACAAGCCTTAACGGGAAGGCTTTTAGGAAGATGAGAGATTTGCCTACTGGTGTCCACTTTGGAGACCCGTGTGAGGGAGGGCAGGACACCAGAATTTTCTCCTTTCCCTGTAGACGCTCTGGGTTTTGCTACCTTTGCAAGTTTCTGGGCTGCAGGGACTTCTAAGGGGCCTTGTGCATGGCTCTGAGCCCATTTCAGAGCTGAGCTCTTTGGGTAGACACTGAATGCCATGATCTTACCCTTGTCACCAGGGGAGATCTAATTAGGGCACAGGGGCCCTGTTTGCCTGTGCACAGCAGGCCCTGTGATCTGGGAGAAAGAGCATAGAGGAGGAAAACACAGGGGTGTTGGAGGAACAGCTTTTATTTAAATCCCTGAGCTTGGAGAGGGGCTGCATGTCTTGAAATTGGAAAGAAGAGGGCTTGGAGTTAGAGTCACTGGAATGCTGACCTTGTTTGTTGCCTAGCGCCTGGACCTCCTCCCCTCTCCCCCAATAAATAACAACGCACTCATAATCCTTGGGCATCAGAAAGTGCCATTTTTAGCATCCTGGTGCGTGTCGCGGGGACAGAGAGAGCGCCTTTGCCCGACAAAGAATGAAGTCCAGGGAGTTCCCTGCTCACGGTTGACCCCCAGGCTCGGTGGTGTGAATTCAGATGTGGCTCAGCTTGGGGGGTCTGGGCTGCACCCCGGGCTCCACCACATCCGGGAAGGAGGCACCGAACTGGCCGGCGCGGCCCTGTCTCCTTGCGCTGCAGCCAGGGATAGCAGCTCTCCGTGGGCCTGGACCCAGCCTGCCCAGAGTCCGCCCGGCACCCTTCCCGGCCCGGGGACCCGACACTCGGGCAATTCTTCCCAAGCTTCTTTGACTCAAAAATATTTAACATCCCTCTCTCCTTTATAAAAAAAATAAGAAGAAGAAGGTTAGGCTGTGTCAACAGACGCCAAGTGGATAATTGAGGAAACTATTCGGAGATTAGGCCGAGAAACACCGCGCCGGCAAAGCCCAGGGTATGACAGAAAAAGCGTGTGTTCTCCAGTTCGCTTTATCCACTTAAAGCAGGCCTGGCGTCAGGGCGCGTTTGTGTTCGAGGTCCCCTTCCACCGCGTGTAGACACTTCGGTTTTCACCACGTCGCGCAAAAATATCCACCGCGCGCGACCTGGCCTGCGCGCAGGACCCGTGGGCCGTGGGAGGCAGGGGCGGGCGCAGGGACTCGGGGAGCGCGGGCCAAGCGACTCCAGGCCTCGGCCCTTTGCCCTTGACAGGTATTTACGAATGCAAGGAGAAGCGGGACGACGTGAAGTCGGAGGACGAGGACGGGCAGACGAAGTTGAAACAGCGGCGGAGCCGCACCAACTTCACGCTGGAGCAGCTCAACGAGCTCGAACGGCTCTTCGACGAGACGCACTACCCGGACGCCTTCATGCGCGAGGAGCTAAGCCAGCGCCTGGGGCTCTCCGAGGCGCGCGTGCAGGTAGGACCTCGGGCCCAGCAGGGCCGCCCGGTTCTGGGGAGGGCTACGCGCGCGCACCTGGGGCCCCCCAATGCCGCGGTCCCTTTCCAGGCTGGCTCGGGGCTCTCTGGGAGCCAGGGCCTTTGGAGACGTCCCTCGCCGGCCTTTCGGATCCGTTTGCTTGGTTCGCACCAAGGGCACGCGGGGTGGCCCTCCAAACCTAGGTTGTCAGAATTTGAATCTCTGTTTTCTGCGCTTTCCACATTTTTTTCTATTTCCCTTCTCCTCTCCCAGGCAGCCTCGTCCTCCCCTCCTCTCCACCCTACTCCGGGGAGGAGAGGGCCTCCGCACACCGGGCATCTTGATGAGCGAGGCTCCTGCCCGCGCGGGGCCGGATTAGCTCGGGCGCGGGGCGCGCTCGGGGGCCGTCTCCGTCTGACTCCCGGCGCGGCGCATGAATTGGTGGTGCCCCATCTGGCGTGCCGCTGTCGGCGGGGGCCCTGGGTCGCAGGGGGACGGGCATGCAGAGCTTTCTGCAGCGTTGTAAATACTGAGTTAAATGCATGCACTGATTTTCTGGGTGATGCCGGGGGAGCAAAGATTCCCGGCAAAGACGCTTCCTCTAGGTACAGCTGACCCCACCTGGAAGGTCGGCCCTGGAAGCTCATCTCTGGCTCTTCCTTTCTCTCTGTTCTGAACGGGACAGAAAGGCCAGAGGGACAGGGTCAGGAACCCGGGACTCTGGGGACTGGTTGGAAATAAATGAATTTAAGATTGCCAACCAGGGAGGGACCCACGAAAAGCAAAAGAGCTCTTTGCAAAAGCGGTTATTGGATCAACACGTTCAAACACGACTCGCCCTTCCCCCAATGTTATTTAGGAAAGAAAGAAAATGCAAACGCGTTTGAAACTGAGGATTTTTTTAAAAAAAAATCTTTAATTGTAAAAAAAAAAATCTGTTTTGCTCCCAATATCCTCCCATCTGTCACTGTTGCTGCAGTTAAAAAGGCTTCCTTAAGATTAAATAAACACTTCTCGGGCATCGTGGGGTCTTCTCTGCAGTGGCAGCGGCGTGGTCCCCAGTACGGTCCGTCCTAGCACTTAGGCGCTGGTGGGTGTCCTCTCCCCCCAACGCGTCTGTTTCGGTTTCTGTGGCCTCCGCGGTGCGGGGACAAGATGGATTGCGCAGCACTCCATAAATTAATGAAAAGATTAAACTTTCGCTGAAGGGGACCATCAACTTTTATGTCATCTCCCGGTGTCTTTCTGCCTGGGACGTGTAATATCTCTGAGGCCTTGATGTACTGTTTCTATAAAAAATAAATTACTCGTAATTCGATTCCACACTCTTTCTTTCGGTAGTCTATTACCGAGTCGTACCTTAGCAAGGAGGTGTCCCGAGTGGCGGAAAATTGGTTCCCGGGTGTCTGCACGTCTCGGAGCACACCCTAAAATTAAAAATAATAGTATGTAAGCAAAGGAAAGGGTCTACCGATCCACAGGCGGATGAAAATGGAACGAGTGTAAAATAATAATAAAAGCAAACACCGGGAATAGGATGAGACAATTTTGTACGGGCAGGGGGGAGAGGAGAGAAATGCGTAATAAAGAGAAAGGAGGAAGGAAGCGTGCGTAAAAATCAATTAGTAAATCGTGGATGTGTGGTGGAAGTTGGGAGGGTTGGAGGGGTCAGGAGAAAGAAAATGAACTGTACTTTCCTCCTCGCTCCGCATTGTTTGATAACCCTCTCTTCCGCTCAGTCTGTGCCATGTCGTTAGAGGCTAGAGTTTCAATTTAGTGTGGAAATTTGCTGTAAATAAATTGAGCGTCCTATGGAAGCTGGTCCCTTATTAACCTTTTATTTTTAGCGTTGTACGGGAACCTCTTATCACCCAGCTGTCAGGGTTATAATCGAAAGTTATGAGACCGCGGTGAGGGGCAGACGGTAATTTAATTACAACAAATATCTTTGGGTTTATGGCGCAGAGCTAAATTAAATGTCATTATTCACTGTCTGTAATGGAAATCAAAAGGAAATCAGATTACGGCATTTGTGAAAGAAATCAGCGAGCGGTCGTTAATGAAGAAATAACTGTCTAAACCAGTGTACTGCGCTTCACTTAGCATATTCAGGCCTAATTGGAATTGATCGTGAATCACCCCAAGACTGATTTATGGTCGCTTAACGCAGCGGCTAATTCAACACTTTTATTCTTCATAATCTTATTTTTTTTTCCCCTCTCCCCTCCCCTCGCTGAAGGGAAAGGGAGTTCGCTTTCCAGAGTTAAATAGGATTTCTGTTTCTGAAAAAAATGCCCTATCCAAGGGGCATCCAAGGGGTTTGCTTTCGCGCGCGTCTGCTGGGTTGCTTCGCAGAGGACTGGATCGTGGACCCCAAGGAGAGGCGCGGAGGGCGGGCTGGAAAAGGGGTCCAGTCCGCCCGCCTTACAGGGGGACACGGGGGACGTGCCAGGGTCAGGCTTTGGAAATAATAATTTGTGAATTTCAGCTTAAGGCCCGGGCAGGGGCCTTTGGGGGAATTACTTTGCATGCGGAACGTGATAAAAGTTTTACAGGCGTCCTGCGGCTTTGTGGGACCAGCTTTTCCAAGGTTCTGGGGAGCCAGTTCCCACAGGCGGGTGCACGCATACCCTTCCAGGAAGGAAACCGCTTCCTAGGAGCCAGGGACGGGAAAGCGCACGTTTGGTTTCTTGGAATACAGGGTTCTTCCTTCCTCTCCCGGGTGTGCTGAGAGGTTTCCCCTCGAGGGCCGCCACCCCGCCAGTCCGGAGCTATCCGGGTAGCCCAGGGCTGCGGAATCCTATCTTTGTGCTAATTATTACGCATGGGCAGTGACTGCCGTGGCGGCTTGGGGCAAGCAGAGAAAGCTACCCCAAAGCCAGTTAGGAAGAATTAAGCGCTACGAGAGGAGGAGAATGTAGATTCAGTAAGCATAGTTGAAACGCACTGCGCTCCGGACCTGGGCTGTCTGGGACCGAAGGGGCTCGTGGGTGGGGGAGGAGGGGGCTTGTGGGTGGGGGAGTGGATGGCGTTCACACCCCAATCTTAACGCCAGGCCTGTGAATTTAGCCAGAGTGGGCGAGGGTCCCACTGTCCCTTGGCACCCAGCCTCTTGGTACCTCACCCCAAGGCTCAGACGTCTTTAGCGGGTGGAGCGCCCGGAGTGCAAAGTCTACGATATCGGGGTTCGCTCAAGTTGGCTCATGGCTGTTGCACTAGTAACTGCGACCCACCCCCACCTCCCTTGGGCTTCCAAGACAGGCGCAGAGGGCATGGACGTTTCTGGGCTCAGGGTGTTCCCAGCTCGATGGGAGAGGGGGCCGGGTTTGGAGATAACTTGCCCACCTGCTCACTGCCTACCTCGGTGGCTAAAGTCTGGAAGTAGAAAGTCAGGTGCTGCCCCGGGGGGGCGGGGAGGGAGGAGGGGGTGCCCACACAGAGCGATGGAAAGAGCTCGAGTTGACTTCCAAGGTTCCAGAACGCACTTTAAAAGGTGTTGACGCTCACGTCTCGCTTGGGGGAGGGGCACGAAGTGAGTTTGAGGATTTCCAGCTCTAGGGAGCCAGCTAGGGCGGGGGCTGGGGGGGGGGCGCGGGGGTTCCTCCCCCAGGCTCCTGCGGCCTTGCGCCCAGGCTCTGCCCCGCTCATCGAGGTGCACCTCTCTGTTTTGTCCCCAGGTTTGGTTCCAGAACCGGAGAGCCAAGTGCCGAAAACAAGAGAACCAGATGCATAAAGGTGGGTGTGGGAGCGGGTGGGGGCGCGTGCAGGGGGCCTCCTCGGAGTCAGGGACGCGAAAAGTTCACTTTTGGTTTCTTGGACGCTGACGGCTCCGTCTTTCCCTGCAGGCGTCATCCTAGGCACGGCTAGCCACCTGGACGCCTGCAGGGTGGCGCCCTACGTGAACATGGGCGCCCTGCGGATGCCTTTTCAACAGGTAGCCCGTTTTTCTTCCTCTGAACGGCGCGGGGCCCCTCCGCCTCCCCTTGCACCCTCCCCACCTCCCCTGGCGTCCTGACAGCCCGGGCCCCTCCCGCCCCGCAGACTCCTGGGCTGACCCTCAGAAGAAAGGCGGCCGCTTTTACAAGGGGGCATTTATAGGCGCGTTGGCACGTATTAAAATCAGGCTGTAAAACTACAAGAGTCACCTTTGGGAAGGTAGAAACACAAACCGAAACACGAATTTTAGAAAATTAGGATGGCGGAAAAAATCCCACCCATCCAGGAACCACCCACCCTGTTGCCGCCCGGTTGGGGAACGGGGGGCCCTGTGCTCAGGTATCAGGGCTGGGACAGACGCCCACCCTCCTTTCGCCCCCAATCCCCCCCAGCCAAGTGCCCAAGGCCTCATCTGGGGGCCTGGCACCTCCACCTCGGATTTGGGGGCGTTCCAAGCTGCAAGCAGAGCTGAGAGACAGCAGCCAGGGGATCCCCAGCTTCGACATGGGGCTCACAGGGGTCAGAAGAGGACGGCAGAGTCCCAAGGGCCACCCCTGCTCTGGCCCAGTGTTGGGGGGCGGAATGGGAGGAGCTGCGTGGCAGGAGGCTCCAGGTCCGCAGGCCCAGAGCGCAGCGCCCACGTGCGCCCTTCCTTGGCGCACCGGTTCAGGCCCCAGCTTGAGGGGCGGGAGCGCTTTCGCAGCGGAGCGGCGTGCTCTGGCATCGGGGCGCGAGGCCTCCACCGGTTTACCCCAAGGGGGCAGGCCCCGGGTTTCTATTTGGAGGGGCTGGCAGGCGGGATAGATGACCCGGAGCCAGCCACGTGCTGTGCTGGATGGCTCCAGCCGGAAGAAAGGGCCGCCAGGGCCTCTCGCCCCAGGAAGAGGGATCCACGCCCCTCGTCCATTCGACCTGTCCTAGGTGCCTGGGATCGACCCTTCCCCACAGCAGGGTGGCCCCTCCGCGTCTCAGGGACAGCTGTGCGCTTCCTTCCCCGACGTGGCGTCAGCCCCTGGAGTGGACGGCAGTTAGGCCTGGCTGTGGGTGTCGCAGACTCGGGGAGCTGGTGTTCCTGGGAAAGGATGTGTGTGTGTGGGGGGGTCCAAGCCGAAGTCTAGACCCTGGGTCAGGGGGCAAGCACAGAGAACATGGAGTTCCCTGAGGGGGTGACCCCATTCTCATGCGCGTGGGGATGCGTTTGGATTCCCCAGCCCGGGCTCGGTCCAAAGAGGCCAGTGGCCCCGTGGGGACGAGGGTGTTCAGAGCACAGCTCTGGCTCCCCGGGCGGAAGGAGGAGAGTGGGGTGGTGGTCCTCAGGGAAGGGGTCAGGGTGACCGCTGGAAGGGGGGAGGAGAGCCTTTGGGGTTCGTTGGGGCGGGAAAGGCCCCCGCCCCCCAGCCGCGTCCTAACCACGCCGCGTCTGCCCCGCAGGTCCAGGCGCAGCTGCAGCTGGAGGGCGTGGCGCACGCGCACCCGCACCTGCACCCGCACCTGGCGGCGCACGCGCCCTACCTGATGTTCCCGCCGCCGCCCTTCGGGCTGCCCATCGCGTCGCTGGCCGAGTCAGCCTCGGCCGCCGCCGTGGTCGCCGCCGCCGCCAAGAGCAACAGCAAAAACTCCAGCATCGCTGACCTGCGGCTGAAGGCGCGCAAGCACGCCGAGGCCCTGGGCCTCTGACCCGCCGCGCGCCGCCCCGCCCGACCCCGCGCCCCTGCTCGCACTGCGTCCCGCTCTCGACCCCTCCGAGCCCCCCACGGCCAGCCGGACGCCCCTGGCGCAGCGGGCGTCGTCCCTGTCCCGGGCAGCCTGGGAGCCCGCAGCGGGAGGCCGGGGGAGAGGGGGCCTCCCGGGACCGCCCACGCACGACCCAGCCAGATCCTCAGCTGCGGAGACTTTGCCGAAGAGAGAGCGGGCGAAAGGCCGTGCGCCCACCCCGGCCCTCGCCGAAGTCGTCCGTGCGCCCCGGGACCGTGGGCCAAGTGGAGCCCCCCGGCGCCGCGCCGTCCTCTGCTGCTGGCGTTCCTACCCTGTGCATGCCGCTAACTGCACACACCTTTGGAAGAGCCTAGAGTATATGAAAGGAAAGGTCCCCGGGGCTGGTCTCCGCTCAAGATGTCATTTCTTTGTTGCCGACAATTTAATTCACGACCATAAACTTTCTTTCCTCCGAGGAGCTGCAGAACTGGTGTGGATTTAAACATGGACTTTAGCATCCGAGGCAGGGGCCGTGTTCTCCTCCTGTGCCTCCAAAAGGCAGCAATAACAAACGCCTCTGGGCCCAGGCTGAGGACCTGCGGGGGGGGAATGGGGGGCGGGGCGGGGGGTAGGAAGACCCGAATCTCCCGAACGGTGACCTTTCTGGGGACCCGAAGTGTGGGCACGGCATGGATGCGCCACGTTTACCCCCAAAGCACCGGGACGAGTTGGGATTCCTTGTGCCATAGAACAGGCGACTTTATAACTTTTCCAGTATTGGGCGCCCGTATTGACTTTTTTTTTTTTTTTTGCTGTTTTACAGAATTCAGACGCAAATGAGTTGCATAGGAGACGGACCCGTGGTTTTAAGGTATCATATTCACGCAGCATTACCTTTAGTGACATGCGATGAAAGTGCAATATTGTAAATATTATAGATTTTAAAAAAAAGAAAGAAAAAGAAAAGACATTAGCCGTGCACTCTTGACTGGTCAGTGTCCCAGGTGCGAGGGCGTTACCTTGTCCTGCGTGCTGCCGGGGTCTGGCCACACGGGCCCGTTGCCAAAATGGTGGGCGTGGAGATTGTCCCAGATACAGCTGAAGTGAGGTCTTGCAGCCTGAGGGTGCCAGGGTGTGAGTTTGGTGGGTGAGATGTTTCTGGCCGGGAAGCGGCATGGCTTGGTGGAGAGCTGGAGAGTTTGGAGAGGATGTTTTATAGCGGTTGGCAGTCTTTTGCTTTTTTTTCTCCCCTCCTCCACCCCCTGAGGTCCCCGAATTGTACAAGCACCAAATAGCAACTTGTCACGGCACTGGCGTGGAATAGGAGAGACGGTTGAAACCCCACCTAGCCAAAGCGTTCGGGGTCCGCGTTGTGCACCTGAGAGATTCACCTTGGGTCTGAGGCGATGTGCTTTGCGTGTGCCGTGCGTGGGTTTGCGGGGAGCACGGCATTGGGCTCGTCTACCTCGAAGACACATCTTCATTTTCTTATCTTTTTGCCTTAGTTTCCTAGGCCTGCCCAGAGAGAAGCCGTCCTATCTTGTCATTTTTTTCCTAACTGGCCACCCAGCTGGTGTTCGCTAAAGTTCCGTGGTTAACTAACTCTATTGCCCAGAGAGGGTTAGCTCTTTCCAGATGAGGCAATTTCCTTTCCTTACTCCTCACTGGGATACATCTCTGAGAGAGAGAGAGAGAGAGAGAGAGAGAGAGAGAGAGAGAGAGAGAGAGAGAGAGAGAGAGAGAAAAGCAATTTTTTGTTCTTCCACGTAAGAGAACACTTTCCTACATTTTTTCGGAGCTGAAAGGTAGATATATTTGGACATCTCTCTTTTGTATCATCTGATACTCTTTTTGCATATCAAAAAGACCTTCAGCATTTTTTAATTTGAAATTTTAGTAGCTCTCTAAAATGACAGAGAGGAAGAATGCAAGGCCATATTTTTAAATCACTTGCTACTATTTACCCCCCGCCCGAGACTTTGATGGCTTTGGAGAGTTTGCTTCATTCATGCAGTTTTGTTTTAAAACAGCTGTGGAAAAAAAAAAAAAAAAAAAAAAAAAGAGGGTCCTACATATAATCCGAAACTTTCCTGTGAATGCAAAGTTGCATTTTGAATCCTTTAGAAGGAGCTGCATTCATCAGCACGTGTAACCCTTGGCCAAAGTGGAGGGTAAAATCTGTACATCCCTATTTTTTTTTTTTTTTTCCAAAAAGGGTTATAGTAATTTTTATCCGGACATAACCCTCTGTCCTCATTGCTTCTTCGATGGAAAACTCAGTCCCTGTGAGCAGAAAAATGTGAGGTTCTAGTCCTGGCAGCATCCAAACTTGTAGAAATGGCGCTACCTGCTCTCAGCTTTGCTGGGACACCGGGGACTCCAGGCCTGCCAGGAGGACGCCCCCTTGATGCTTGTTTGCGTTTGGTTGAACTTGGACGGTGAGGCAGCTGTAACCCTCACACAGGGACCCCCCCAGACAGAACAAACCCAGAGAACTGTACGAGTGACTGTTGCTGCTCAAACTGCTCATGTTTTGCTTCCGTCCTGCAAGAGAAGTTGGGTCACGCTCTGCAGGGTGAGAGAGCGGTCGCTGAGTGTGGGGTGCACGTGTTAGCTCCTTCTCCCAGAAACGCCAGGACAGAAGCAAATGAGAAAAGCAGCTTGAGCTGTGGTTAATTCTCTTCTAACCTTCCTTTTTCTAAAAATTAATTTTATTTTTTTGGTTATTAGGAGGGAATTTGCGGATGGAGGGTGCTCTGAAGGTGACGTGAGTGGGTGTTGGTTTCCCAGGGGGTGTCTGTAGACCCATGTTTGCCATGGGGAGGGCACTTTCTCCCCACGGGACACCAGGAACAAAATGTATGGGCTGGGGGCGTATGTTGGCCATGCGTGTGTTCTGCTCAAAACAGGGTCCTTTCCAAGGTCACTCGTGTCACTTCCCAATGCATGCTGGCACGCTTGCTGGCAGAGTGAGAAAGATCACCTTGGACCAAAGCAGCTTGGAGGGGGTCTCTCTGTCGTGTCCTTGCTTGCAGAGGGTTTGGTTGTGAGACCCACCGGCGTGTTTATTATTGAGATAAGTTTCTGGTGGAGCTGAGGGCTGGTCCTCCGGCTGCGGGTTCCGCTGCTCTGACCAGCGGCTCTGTCCGCCGAGATGGGTTGAGCCACGGAGTGCTTCTTTCTTCTCCTGAAAACTTGGCCAAAGCGTTACATCTAGGGTAAAAATCGCCCTGTTCAGCAAAAGCTCTGTTCTTTCTCGGTTGAGCTGTGGTCCGATCTGTTTCTTCCCAATTCACCATTTTCCTTTCTTCCCTCCACACGGCTGTGAGATACCAACAGGCCGTCTCGCTGGGTGAAGCTGTTGCATTTGTCGGGTTTGGTGTTAGATTGATCGGATGCTGGTATTGGATTAGATGGATCCGGTTGAGTGTCTGACTCCTGCGTACTTTGCAAAGCTGCTCCTCGGAATTGCTCAGTTAGACGAGTGCACCGTCTTGAGACAACAGGAATGTGCTCTTACTGGTGTTGATAGGAGGTTACAAAGCTGGTCGTCTGATTGACTCGGTTTCCCCTGCAAGGGAAGGAGGCCTTTGGCTACTGAGAGGACTCTCCTGTTGGAGGCACAACCTCCCCGCCCTGCCCTGAGTCCGGCCAGCCACCCGGGTTTGCCCCCTTGTCTCGGAAGCCGGAGTTTCGACCGTGGTCTCGTATGTGTCCTCAGCCACGTGAGCACCTGTGTTCTCTGCAAAGTCTGGGGACACTTGGATGTTTAAACGGGGAGAGACAGGGGCAGTTTCCCAGATGGTGCCAACCCCCTGGGTAAGATGGAAGCAAAATCCCAGCCTCCTGTGACGTCATCTCCAAATTTCCTTCTAACCCTCTTGATTTTTCCCCCCCCAAGAACAAGTAGAATCGTCTCACCCACACGTCTACTCAGAGATCTCACCGCGGCACCCACAGACTTAAAAAAAAAGGAAAAAAATTTCAAGGCACTTTGGTTAAAGTTCCTTCTTTTCTCCAAGTTTCGGGAGGTCGGGGTAGGGGTTGGGGCGGGGGAGGCGTTCAGCGGACAAGTTTGACGTTTTTAAAGACTGGTGCCTAATTTATTAAAAATTAGCGTAGTGAACACGCCGATTCTTTTTTTCAATACACATGAAAGCTTGATGCCATTTATAAATGTTTTATTGAAATTTGATATTTAATGAGAAATCGGTCGAAGGAATGTAAGAAAATATCAAGTTTCAAAGCTATGAAACATGCTATTTATTGAAAAGCCGACGGTTTCGCGATTCCAGGCCGGTTGAGTGTCGTGGCCCCCGTCAGAGAGGCGGAGGTTCTCTGCCTCTTGGTACTGATGTATATGGATGTGTTATTTATTTTTCTTTTTTTGGGTTGAAAAATTCATAAATATGTGCTATTTTAATTATGTTGGAGTGTAAATTTGACATTGCCTTGCATTTATTTTTATATTTCCTAAGGCCTGTTGCTTTTTTCTCTCTCTCTCTCTGTCTCTCTCTCCCTCCCTACCTCCCCTGGTTTACGCGCAGGCGGGGTGACTTACAACGCCGCGGCGGTGTTTGGGTTATGCATACACGGTGTGTCTGGACCCACAGACATTTTTTTCAGGGACTGCTTAAAACGAAAAGAAATAACAGAAAACTTTCCCCAGACCAACAGTCGTAAAATCCGTATCCCTCTGCCATTGTGGGGGGTAGAAAACACTCTTTGCGAAGGTTTCTCCGGCCCGGCCCGCATGGTCCTAACACAACCGCGCTTGTGTGTACTTCTTGCTACAGACTGTATTTTGTCAGACCATGTAGTATGAATGTACATCTTGTAAAAGTGAGATATAAATAAACTTATAAATATTTGTATTCACGTGTTAAAAAAAAATTCTCACCTCTCCCTTGCCGGGGGGAGGCCCATCGGCGGCGGCGGGGTGGGGAGATACAAAACCGTGGGTCTGCCGTGGCTGAAAACGGGGCGTTGTTTTCGTGCTGATATCGAGGCGTCCTCCGGGCTTTTCTGGTCGGTGCCTTGCGGGGATGGTTGAGTCATTTTGAGGGGGGCGGTGGGGGAAGAAAAAAGAACAAATGGAAAAAGAAATAGTCAATTTTTTAAAATGACAGCTTTTTTTTTGTTGTTTTGTTTTTTGGCATAGGTTTTGCTTCTCCTTATGTAAAGGAAAGTTCATGATTGGATTTGGCCGCCCGGAGTGCGTCCCGGCTTTGATACAAAACACATGTGAGGGGGAAGGGTGTGGGGTAGAATGAGGCCACCCACGCGAGGTCCCCACCGCGGCTGCGGCCTGGGCATTCGTGGGGGGCTGAGCCCGTGGACGGGTGGGCGTCGGCGACCCTCGCCGGCTGCGTGGCGTCTCAGCGGGGGCTTTCCGGCAGGGTCAGCTCTTCCTGCCGTCTGCTTGTAGTTCCTGGAAGTTTCTCGGCCAGAGAGGGAGGTTCCGAGGACGCTCACTCATAGCTGCGGGGTCCGCCTTGAGATCTCTTTTGTTCTCACCGTGGGGCCGACACCAGAGCTCTCCTGTACTGGGGCTGTTTGTGTCTCGCAGGACAGAAGGACATGGTGTTTTCCACGGTGGGTGTCGGGGTTCCGGTCTTCTCGGGGCTTGGGACAGGACCTGAGGGTGGCAATCCCAGAGTGAGGTCTGCAGAAACCTCCGTGGCTGTCTCTGGGGCTGCAATCCCCGGCCTCGATAAAGCTCTGTCATTTTGGGGAAAAGGCAGGCAACTTTGGTCCTTCCTTTGCGGCTTGCAGGCTCGCCGAAAATGGAATCAACGCTGTTATTTTATGGTTAAACCATCCAGCTTTGTTTAGCAAATCCGTTCATATTGTTTCACGCAGTTTAAGACTGCGGTCCCCAATGTGGTACCGGTCCGTGGCCTGTTAGGCACTAGGCCACAGAGTGCCGCCCCCTGCAACCGTGCAAAGATTGTCTTCCGTAAAACCGGTCCTTTCTTGGTGCCAAAAAGGTTGGGGACCCTCTGGTTTAAAAGGTCCCTTCCCTTAGAAACAGTCATGTTGTTGTCAAGTGTAGTGAATCCCTTTCAAAAATGAACCGGGTCTTGGGCCGGGTACGGCGGCTCACGCCTGTAATCCTAGCACTCTGGGAGGCCAAGGCAGGAGGATCGTTTGAGCTCAGGAGTTCAAGACCAGCCTGAGCAAGCGTGAGACCCCGTCTCTACTAAAAATAGAAAGAAATTAGGTGGACAACTAAAAATATATAGAAAAAATTAACCGGGCATGGTGGCGCATGCCTGTAGTCCCAGCAACTCGGGAGGCTGAGGCAAAAGGATCGCTTGAGGTCAGGAGTTCGAGACCAGCCTGAGCAACAGCGAGACCCCCATCTCTACTAAAAATAGAAAGAAATTACTTGGACAACTAAAAATGGGCATGGTGGTGCCTGTAGTCCCAGCTACCCGGGAGGCTGAGGCAGGAGGATGGCTTGAGCCCAGGAGTTTGAGGTTGCTGTGAGCTAGGCTGACGCCATGGCACTCTAGTCCGGGCAACAGAGCGAGACTCTGCCTCAAAAAAAAAAAATAATGAACCAGGTCTGGCTAGGTCCCTTTTTACTACGAGCTTCACTCTTTGCACGCTTGATCCTGAAAAGTTCTGAATTTCTTTCTGGTTTTTCCGTGGCCTGTTCTGTGCACTTTCCTCGGACTTGGACACATTTGAGAAAAATGTTGTTTTCACTCGCCCACAGGGACACACCTTCCGGAAGACTGGGAACGCCGTGTTTCCGGATAACCGTTTCTTACCATGGGTTCTAAAATCCCCACGTTGAAACACAAAAGCGAGTTTACAGATGGGACATGTTTTCTGTGTCCAGGTTTCTGGGGCTTCTGCTGGTGTCTGACTTTCGTGTGTCATGATAGAAAATGTAGGGATTTAAAGAAAAATGCAGAGAAAGCAAAAACACCGACTGACCCAACACACAGAGAGAAGCTCCCCAGAGCGATCGTTGCTAAAAGAGAATAAAGTTGTTTTAAACTTCACCGGCATGTCTGCATTCCACATAGGAGAGAGAAAACACCAAGACAGATAATATCATTCATCTAGTCTACAAATTTTTTTAAAACTGACGTTTTAATTTCTTTTGATTAAACTTTGAGATTTTTGGAAGTAAGGAAAACAGAAGTCTATCAGTTTGCACATTAACAGGCAGGAAGAAAATTTTTTAAGATGGTAGGAGTCTTTTAACTGTTTTAACTTTTTAACTTTTAACTCTTTATGTCTTTTAAGGCTTTTAACTTTTCCCCTTGATATATTTTTGTGTGCATCATTTACTTAAAATCATGGAGAATTTGCTACAGATGCTTAAATGTTCTAGCTGCGTCTACTTCCATGAGAGTTTTGGGAGAGAATCCATGGGTCTTTCTGCAGAAACGAAAGTTGCAAAGTTTGTTCTCTGACCGGCTCCTCTGTTAGTATTTTCAGGGCGATGGAAACGTCACCATGTACCGATGGGACACAAATTCCTGAGTTGAGTTCAAGAACCAGCTATAAAGTGAAAACACCCAAATGAAATCTGTGTTTTACATAGCTGAGGTATGTTTGCAATAGTTCATAAAAATGCTCCTCCCTTCCAACGATAGGCTGAGAATGGAGCCCAGGATTTGGAATTCAGACGTCCGAAAGCAATTCGGACAGAAGCCGGTATTAATGCGTGTGCCGCACTGACCCCGTAAGTAGGCTGGTGTGTTTTCTGCCCAGTGGTGAGAGTGCATTCAGGAGAATGATAGGTGTACTAATAACTCCAGGGCAGAGTGGTCCAGGGACCTGTTTACATAGGGTGTTCCGCACGCTGCTCCCGGTGTCTTGCACGCCCCCAACTTTTCTGTTCCACTCTGGGGACCGGGGACCCCCTGCTTGGAGCCAGGTCTGCTCTCATAGGGACTTTGACCTTGTCATGAGCAAACGGTCCACGTCCTACAAGAAGGTGCAGGGCCACTCACGCTAGCTGCATCCCAGGCAACAATGGCCCCGGGGAGGCTCCACTTTGGCTCCACACGGGTGAGCGGCCACAGCCTGTGTGTTTCCGTAACAACACGTATTTGTTGCACAGACTCTCTGGAGACCCCAAACGCACAGAACACTCTCGTTCCCCAGCGAGCTGTCATCCGTCTGTAGCGATGCTAGACCCAGATGTGGACGATTGTTGGAAAAAATGGAATGCCAGGTGCACACAAACAACATGAGCAGAAAAAGGAAAACGTAACCCGTTCCTATTATGGGTTTGAACGGAACACACATGCAGGACAGGTTAAACAGAGTATGGCCGCGTGTTCTGGCTGATTTATTTGACCGGTAAACGTGCGAGGTGGAAGACAGTCCAGGTCTTTTGGGAGGCTGTGTACGTACTTAACACACCAGGTACTTAGGAAGTCCATGTGTGTCTAGGTGGTCTCTTTAGCAGGCGCCAAAGAAGCTGTCTCGGAACCCTAAACCAGGAAGGCAAAGTGTTTTAGTCAAATAAAAATGAGAAAAAGCCAACCTAACTCATTTACTGCCATAACTGGTGGTTAGTATTTTTTATAACAGACAGGATCATCGGGATAGGAGATGTCCCTGTAAACATCTTCCATGTGGCTTTTTGTTTTTCTCTTCCTCTCTGTTAATTTTACAGTTTGTAGGGCTGTGTATGTATACGTGGGTATGTGGGTCTTCCTTAATTTATTTATTTTTTATTTATTGTTTTTAGAGACAGGGTCTGGCTCTGTCGCCCAGGCTGGAGTGCCGTGGCGTCATCATAGTTCACTGCAGCCTCCAACTCCTGGGCTCAAGCGATCCTCCTGCCTCAGCCTCCCGAGTAGCTGGGACTACAGGTGCACACCACCACACCCGCCTAATTTATTTTTAATTTTTTTGTAGAGATGGGGTCTCACTATGTTGCCCAGCCTGGTCTCGAACTCCTGGCCTCAAGCGATCCTCCCACCTTGGCCTCCCACAGTGCCAGGATCACAGGTGTGAGCCGCCTCGCCAGGCTGTCTTCCTTGATTTAACTGAGTTAATTAATATCACCACCATCACCGTCTTTCCTACAGACACATTTAAAGATGTGGTTCCTGTCTTTCTCCCTGGATGCTGGTCTCCCCGTCTGTAATCATTGCCCCGGGTAAGAGCACTGCCCTGGAGTTCCCAGCCTCTGAGTCCTCATTGCTGGTCCCTTCAAATTCCTGCGTGCACCGTGTCACATGCATTGGCTAACTCAGGTGCCGTGTAACCCGAGACTCCAGGACCTCGGGGAAGAGACTCGGAATGGCTCCGTGATGGTGGAAAAATACAGGGAAGGAGGGACACCAGGCGGGGAGAGCAGATGGGGAATGGGGTCAGAGTGTCCTGCAGCTGAATATTGGGGTGGAGAGATGCTGGGGAGTGGAGGGGACAAGCCCCGTTAGGGCACTTTTGACCGCGACCCCAGCCCCGAGACATCCTTGGCTCACGCTATTTTAGCAGCAAGGAGAAGCCACCGCCATCATTTCTCACTCACCCCAGCTCTGACATGTTTGTTCTCCGAGTACGGGGTTTTCCGCACACCATTAGAAGCTCAAACTCATTGGGAGCTCTTGCGTGTTCTCTGCGAACTTCGGACAAAAGTTGCGAGCAGACACCATTTCCCAGAGAAGCAGAAAGTGGGTAGTTTCTGCACCCTGGTGGGAGGAAAAACAGAAGAGTTCTGCAGAGAGAGATAAGAGTCAAAAGACGTCTCGTGTTGGCTGTGGCCGGTGTCCTGCGAGGGGGACCCCACAGCCAGGATGTGAGGGTGCGTCGTCGATTTAACGCAGCTCGTGATGGCTTGGACGGGCAGTTTGTTGTGCTGCAAAGAGGGTGTCTAAATAATTCTTGTGCTGGTTCATTGAAGTTCCCCGAGCTCTTTTTAATGTCCGCAGTAAGTGTCCTCGGATACTGAATGTTAAATGAGGAACCGCACGGAGATACATATTACCTACGTCTTAAAAAGCTGTCAGGGATGAGACAGTTTTGCTCTGGGTTTAGGCAGTATGTTATTAACCAAGCCTGTACCAACACCACCAGCAACACGCCGTGCTCTGATGTCTTTTTCTCTTCCGATGTCGATAAAGGTGAAATTCATCGGGGCAAGAGGCCAGCGGCTCACTAGCTACTCCCCGGAGCTCACTTGCAGCAGAACTGAGCCTGCTTTCCACTGGGACACCGTGGGGTCTCCCGTGGCTGCCACGACAAATCCCCAAAAGCTTGGTGGCTTTAAACAACAGGAATGTGTCCCCTCCCAGTCCCGGAGCCCAGGAGTCTGAGACGCAGGTGTCTCAGGGCTGCGCTTTAAATTCTCTTGGGGTGCATGGCTGGGTGAATTTCTCTCTGAACTCGTCGTAGCGCATTTTGGTGTCTGCGGCTTCTAAACGCTGATTTTCCGAAAGCATGGCCCAGTGGGGATGGGGCCCATGTGTGGATATTTCTTTTAAAATGTCCAGGCAGTCGGCTGGAGGGACACATGGCCACTGTCAACCTCGGCCGATGTCTTGACTTTAGGGTCTTCGTTTTTAAACCTTCCCGACGCTTCGTGCTGACACGGGGTTGTGTCTGGCTGGGTGGGCATTTAATCTGCATCTGTGCCGAACCTTCATGGCTTTGCAGAATATCTTGTTTCTGGATATGGATTGCGAAACGTGAGAGGCATTGCCTGGGCCATTTTACGCTTTACGGAGAACTCGGCACTAATGTGAGCTAATGACCTAATTAATTATACTCTCGGGCAGAGAGGCCCGCACGATTTTTAACAGAATTTTAAACACATTTATTTTTTTAATTGCCGCATAACTCACATACCACACTAAGCCACAATGAGTATGTTCACCGGTTTTTGGTATATTTGCCATATTGTACAAATGTCACCGTTATCAGATTCCAGAACATTTGTATCACCCCCGTACCCATTAATCAGGCAATCACTTTCAAATTCTTCCAGTTCCTTCAGCCGAGTTGACCACTAATGTACTTTCTATCTCCATAGATGTCCCTGCTCTGGAGAATTAATATAAATGGAATTCTACTCAATGAAGTCTTTTCTGGTCTGGCTTCTTTCACGCAGTATAATGTTTTCAAGGGTCATCTATCTTGCAGCATTTACCTTTTTTATGGCTGAATAATATTCCATTGTCTGGCTGGGACTCGTTCTGTTTGTCCACTTGTTGGCTCATAGACATTTGTGTTTTCCCTTTTTGGCTATTACGAATAATGCTTCTGTGTACAAGTTTTTGATGTTATCAATTCTCTTGGCTGCATACTTAGGAATGGAATTGCTAGGTCATGTATTAACTCTAGGTTGAACGTTTTTTTGGTTTTTTTTGACACAGAGTCTCACTCTGTTGCCTGGGCTAGAGTGCCGTGGCATCAGCCTTGCTCACAGCAACCTCGAAGTCTTGGACTCAAGTGATCCTCCTGCCTCAGCCTCCCGAGTAGCTGGGACTACAGGCATGCGCCACCATGCCTGGCTAATTTTTTCTATGTATATATTTTAGTTGTCCAGCTAATTTCTTTCTATTTTTAGTAGAGACGGGGTCTCGCTCTTGCTCAGGCTGGTCTCGAACTCCTGAGCTCAAACGATCCACCCGCCTCTGCCTCCCAGAGTGCTAGGATTACAGGTGTGAGCTACCGTGCCTGGCCTAGGTTGAACTGTTTGAGGGACTGCTGAACTGTTTTCCAAAGTGACTGCACCATTTTACATGCTCACGAGCACTGTATGAGACTTCCGGTTTCTCTGTATCCTTAACAACACTTATTACTGTCTGCCGTCTCGATTACAGCAACCCTATTGGGTGTGAAGTGGGACTTTGATTTGCAATTCTCTAATGAATGATAGTGTTGAATGTGTTTTCAAATGCTTATTGGCCATTTGTATATCTTCTTTGGAGAAATGTCTATTCAGTTCCTTTCCCCCCAATCTTCACTTGGGCTATTTGTCTCTTTATTGTTGAGTTGTTATTGTTCTTTATATATTCTGGAGACTAGATCTTACATAATTTGCAAATATTATCTCCTGCTCTATGTATCATCTTTTCACTTTCTGGGTAGTGTCCTTTGAAGTACAAAGGGTTTTAGTTGGGATAAAGTCTAGATTGATCTCTTTTCTCTTGGATTGCTTAAACTTTGGTGTCATAGCTAAGAAACCGTTGCCTAATCCGAGGTCATGAGAGAAGGCATATGCTTATGTTTTCTTGTAAGAGTTGTACAGTTTTAGCTCTTGTATTTTGGTCTTTGATACATTTGAGTTAGTTTTTGTATATCATGTGAGGTAGGAATCTAACTTTATTCTTTTTCTTGTGGATATACCGTTGTCTTTGCACCACTGAATTGTCGTGGCACCTTTGTTGAAAAGCAGTTAATATAATTAATTATATGAGCATATTTCTGGACGCTCAATCCAATGGTATATACGTCTATCCTTATGCCAAAACCATGCAGTTTTGATTACTGTGGCTTTGTAGTGAGTTTTGAAATCAGGAAGCGTGAGTCTTTCTTCTTTTTCCAAGGTTGTTTTGGCTAGACTGGGTCCCTTACATTCCTATGTGAATTTTACAGTCAGCTTATTAATTTATGCAAAAAACAGCAGCTGGGATTTTAATAGATATTGAGTTGAATCTGTAGATCAGTCTTGGGAATATTGCCGTCTTAACAAAATTGCCTTCCAACTCGTGAACGTGGGAAATCTTTGCGATTATTTAAGTCTCCTTTAATTTCTTTCAACAATGTTCCACATTTTTCGGTGTTAAGCCTTGTACTTTTTTGGTTAAATTTATTTCCAACTTTTTTACTTTCTCTTATTTTATTCTTATTGTAAATGGAGTTGTTTTCTTATTTGCATTTCAGATTTTTCATTGCCAGTGTATAGAAATGCAACCGATTGGTGTTTATCGATCTTGTATCCTGAAACCTTGTAGAAGTTATTTATTAGCTTTTTCTACTGTTTTTTTTTTGTGTGTGTTTGTGTGTGCGGACTCTTTAGGATTCTCTATATAAGATCACATCATCTGCTAATAGAAATAGCTTTCTTTCTTTCTCACATAGAGACTCTTCATTTCTTTTTCTTGCGTAAATGCTCTGGCTAGAACCTCCAGGACAATGTTGAGTAGAAATGGTGAAAGTGGACATCCTTGTCTTGTTCTAAATCTCAGGGAAGAGATTTTAGGCTTTTACCATTAAGTATGATGTTAGCAGTGAGGTTTTTTTTATAGGTTTATCACCTTTATCAGGGTGACAAAGTTTTCTTCCATTCCTAGTTTATTGAGTGTTTTTATCACAGAAAGGTGTTGGATTTTGTCAAATGCTTTTTCTGCATCTATTGAGATAATTACGTAGTTGTTGCAGTATATTCTATTAATATGTCGTGTAACATTAATTACTGTCTGTGTGTTGAACCATCCTTGCATTTCTGGGTAAGTCCCACCTTGTCATGGTGCAGAATTCTTTTCATATCTTGCTAGATTCAGTTCGCTGGTTTTTTGTTGAGGATTTTTACATCTACGGTCGTAAGAGACATGGGTTGGTAGTTTGCTTTTCTTGCAATGTTTTTGTCTGGTTTTAATATAAAGGTAATGCTAGCCTGATAGAATGAACTGGGAAGCTTTCTCTCTTCTATTTTTAGAAGAGTTTATGAAGGGTCATTAATTCTTTAAATATTTGCCAAAAGTCACCAATTAAACCATCTGGTCTTGTTTTCTTCTTCATGGGAAGCTTTTTTGAGAGCCATTTCAATCTCTTTACTTATGATCGGTCTATTCAAAATTTCTTATTTCTTCTTGGTTCAGTTGTTTGTGTCTTTTTAGGAATTTGTGCATTTTATGCAGGTTATCTAATTTGTTGGCATACACCTGTTCATCGTTTTCGTTTATACTCTTTTTTCTTCCGGTAAGGTTGCTAGTAATAATCCATCTTCCATTTCTGATTTTAGTAACTGGAGTCTTCTCTGATTTTTTTTTTTTTTTCTCAGCGAGTTTTGGTAAAGGGTTGTCAATTTTGTTGATCTCAGAGAACCAACTTTTGCTTTCGTTCATGGATTTTCCTCTATTGTTTTTCTCTTCTCTATTTCATCTATCAATGCTCTAATCTTCCTTTGTTTCTTCCTTCTTCTAGCTTTGAGTTTGCTGTTCTCTTCTTTTTCTGATTCCTTAAGCAGTGAGCATGGCGGCCATGAGATAAAGACTTTGCTCCCTCCTGGAAGCCAGTTTTGCATGTAATTTCCTGCTGCTCTAGGTGTTTTGTTCTCCCCATTGGTCCAAGGCAGTGGCATCAGCCTCCGGGGAACTTTCAGATTGCTAGCAAGCCTACGTTGAAGGAGCCCACAGGGAGAATGCCGGCCCTGAAGTTGATGTTCATAACCAGCTTTAATAAGGGAGTGTGCAAGACAGGAGGCATCTCTTTTGGCTGGCGAATATTCGTGTTCCCCTCTTTCCGTACAGACTGGAAAACTGAGTCTCCATGGAGACTCTCCAGGATTAAAAGGGAAGATTATTCCCAGCAAGGGTTTCCATTTCTGGATAGAAGAACCTTTGGTTGAGACTCCCCTTGAGTAAACAGGGCTCGGATCATAAATAATTGTTCCTGAAGGCAACTTTCACTTGTAGGAGACACATGCACCCAGGATAGCCAGCACTAACCCTAACCCTAACCCTAACCCACCCAAGCGTCCCATCCTCTTCCTCCTCCCGTATCTTTGTGCTCCCCTGGGGTCTCCTGGGCACGACCACACCGTGAATCCAGACCACCTCTCCCGGCTGTGCCTCCAGCCCCAGCACCTCCTGGCTTCACCAACCCTGGGCTCTGGGCAGCTGACCTGCATTGTCCCCCACCGCCACCCCCGGCCCTGCCCTCTCTGCGGTGTGGGGAAGGGGCCGTGGCTCCCCTGGCTGCCCTCTGGGCCTTCTGTCCATTCAACGCCGAGGCGCTGAGAGTGGAGGGAGCGTCTTGCAGCCCACGGCGGGGGAGGGAGGGAGCTTTCCCTGCAGTGCAGACGCCAGAAACACCACTTCCTACTCAGAGGAGGGCTTGGCAGGGGCCTGGGAGCCTGGGCTGCAGGTGCCGGTGCCTGTGTGGTCCGTGCATCCCCGCCGCCCTGTGCATGGAGGCTCGGGGTCCCGTCTCTGCACGGGCAGCGTCGGCAGATAGCCGTGGGCGTGTGCGCAGAGACACAAACAGAGCTCCCTGCCTTCTCTCCTTCTGCTGTTCCTCTAAAGACACAAACGTCAGTAAAAAACAAACAAACAAAAAAAAAACACTTGTTGGAAACCAGATTAGCCATTTCCCCTGGGGCGGGGAAATGAGTTGGCAGAGATACACAGGAAACTTCAACAGTATCTGTTGCATTCGTGTCTAAATCTTGCACGTGTTCACGGGGTCACGGTGGGCGGATTAAAGGCAAGGTAAAGGTAATCGGAGGCCGAGAGAGACCCCGGGGAATATTTTTGAGGATGAGATTGGAAGGGCAGCGTGGCCCCTGTAGGGTGCGGAAGGGCCAGGGTTGCTTTTGTGGGTCACGTGTTTAAAAAGACCAGTCATTTCTGTAATACCTGTGCCCCTGAGGGGTTGGGGGACCCTGAGGAAGGCTGAGTGTGTGTCAGGGGTGGCGGAGAAGATGCAGAGGGTAGGGTTAAGGTGGCGGAGAGATGGAGAGAGACAGAGAGAGACACAGAGACAGAGAGACACAGAGAAAGACAGAGACAGACAGAGAAACAAAAACGGAAACAGAAACAGAGAGAGAGGGGCAAGGAGACACTCCATGGAGAAGCAACAATGATTGAAAATTAATCCCCCCAAATCCCACCTTTCCAGCGAGCCATCTGTTTCAGTATTTCTGCGCTTCTCCCAGGCTTCGAACGTGGCTTTTACACGGTTATAATCATACTTTATGCAACTGTGCACTTTCCTTTCCCCACGTACCCCGTAAGAACGACGTAGGGCATGTTCATTTATATTAAGAAATACGACTGCCAAATTGACACGGCCACTTGGCGCCAGCCAATAAAAACATTCGTTCTTTAACAAGCAAAGTCTACTGGGCAAAAAAAAATCAATTTGGAGCGATTGCTTAATGTGAGTGGAAAATTGAGTTAAGTGTGAGCTCCCACCCAGGCTGAGGCAGCGGAACGGTGGCGGTGATTCATGGTATGTGGACTCTGGAATAGACACAGGAAACATCTATGATTATTTTTTTTTCCTGATGATGGACGCCTTTTGGACAACCGTGGATTTACGACAAGATCGGATAGACGCAGCCGGTCGAAATTGCCTTTGCCGGTTGAGGAGCAGTTTTCCTAACTTCATCGATGTAAGCTGCTCGGAGAGGCGGCGTGTGTTCCCGGGGAGCTTCCAGTCTTGTGACGTGCCTTGGGGTCTTTTTAACGACAGCCCATGGCCAGAGATGCTCCTCGGCTGGATGTTCCCATAGGTCCAGGGTGGTGCCATTTCATCGCTGACAAACCCATTTTCGAAAGTGTGGCCAAATACTTTGGGTCCTTGCACCTCAAATGTGTCCATGTGTTGCCATAAATATATGCAAAACATTTGGCCAAATTCTATGAGAGAAACATGATGAAAATGTTAAGGTTCTTGAATGATCTTTAGTGGGCTGAATGATCTCCCCAAGAGATACGACAATGTTCTAACCTTGGCGTCTGGCAGTGGGACCTTATTCGGAAATAGGATTTCTGCAGATATAATTAGTGAAGGGTCTTGAGATGAGGTCATCCTGGATTAGGAGGTCCCTAAACCCAGTGACAGGTGTCCTCCTAACAGACAGCAGAGGAGACACAGACGCAGAGGAGAAGCCACGTGGAGACGGAGGCAGAGACTGGAGTGACGCAGCCACAAGCCCAGGGACGCATGGAGCCCCCAGGAGCTGGAAGAGGCAGGAAGGAGCCTCCCCTGGAGCCTGCAGAGGGAGCACGGCCCCGAGACACCTGCGTCTCAGACTCCTGGGCTCCAGAGCTATGAGAAGACAGAGTCCTGTTGTTCTAAACCTTTGTGGGTTAGGGAATGAGGACGGTGGCTTGTCCTGGTGGGGGTTCCGCTGCTCTCCCGTCTTTTCTGTGGCTGGCTCTCTTTGGACAGTGAGGATTCGGAGAATTTCAGGGGCCTCGCAGAGCTACTGCCTGAAGGGCCAACCAAAAAAGAAAACCTTCAAACTGTGGCTCTTTCTAAGTAACAGGCTTGCTGCAAAAGCATTTTTGTTCCAAAAGAGGACAGTCGTTGGGAGCAGAACCGTTGAAAAATCTCTTTCCGTAGCAGATGGAATTATGGGCTGGCCACATTCTGGGCACATCTCATGACTCTTACTGTCTTCAAATGTTTTTGGGTTGAATGGAATTCCAAGCTCCTTCCTCCGCCCCAAGAAGTACTTTTCATTCTTGATTTGTGAAATCGTATGAATTAGAAGGGGAACTTAATCCCTATAGTTTTGCT
>RJWJ010008157.1:0-54726 GCA_004363605.1 Indri indri | reverse complement strand
GGGGCCCTTTAAGAAAAACAACACAAACTCTAAACACAAAATTCGATATGGAAGTGAATCTACTTAGAATGGGGAAAGAATCACAAGTCCTTAAAACTGAGCAAATGCAACAGGAAAAGAAATGCATACTCAGTAAGATGTTGGGAAAATTCACTAAATGGGGAATTTCTTACCTTACCCGCCGGTGTCTGGAGCCAGAGTGAATCGTGTCGTCCACTCTCTGCCTTTGGCGGTAGCTCGGGAATTGACCGTGTGGGAGTATTTACACCAGAGAGAGTGGCAAACGTTACAGATCAAGGTTTTGTTTTGTTTTGCTTTTTCCCAGAAAGACAGGTGTTAAATTTTTACCAGCACAACACTGGCTGATATCGTACACCAAAACTAACTTCATGCTAAGTCAAATTTAAATGTAAACAGTGAAAATGTTAACAAGCTAGAAAAGCATAAATGAGTATTTAACAAAGCTCTACCTGAAAGCAGTGGAAGAAAACACAAGAGTATAGGATCAATTTCTCAAACATGGAAATCAATAAAATATATACATAAAAATATAAAACATAATCTTTCAAAATACATGACAAATGGAGAAAATATTTATGCATAATTATAGATGGTTAATATTTAAACATATGAAGACTTTTCATATCAATAGGTAATACACAACATGCTACTGAACAAAGCACCAAAGGAGCAAGGAAGATAAATCAGAGAAAACAAAAAGTATATAGTAAACATAAAAAAATTCAATCTTAGTAACAATAAAAGAAATGAAAATTAAACATTGATGACTTGTCATTTTTCTAATCCAGTGGGAGCTACTTTAAAATAATATGAATACTATTCAGTGCTGGTGTGAATGAAAGTGATGCTCACAGTTTGCTGATAGATAAATCCTGCTACGAACGTGTTTTACCCTTTGATCCAATAGTTAGGAGTCTATACTAAGGAAAAAACACAAGCTACACAAATGCCTGTGTAGAAGATACCTATTATAGTATGACTTACAATAGTGATTAACGCAACATGATTTGAATGCCAAACAATAGAAATATACTTAAATAAATTATAGTATTTGCATGATTGGAATACAATACTGCCGCAAATGTTGCTTTTCAACTTGTATTGTATAGGGGAAAACTCATGATGTAATTTGTTTTTAAAAAGACACAAAAATATATGACTATCCTAGCTATGTAAACATACACAGAAGGCACGCGGGAGAACAGAACATATGGAAATTATGCTAACAATGTAACCATCTCTGGATTGAAGGTTCAGGGTGATGTGCATTTTCTTTGTAAAATCTCATTATCGATATGCCAGTCAGGAAGGTGGTGAGACAGACGTTCTTACACCCTGGGCAGAAGGTCCGCTTGAGACTCTGATGATAGTCCTAGACCAGCACTGCCTAATAGAAAATAATGCAAGTCATATATGTAATTTCAGACTTTCTAGTAGACACACTAACAGAAAAAGGAAACAGGTGAAATTAATTTTAATATATTTTATTAATCAATATGTCTAAATATTGTCATTTCCAACATAATGATTTTTTTTTTAATTGTGAATAAGATATTCTGCATTCTTTCCTATTGTCATAGTACGTTTTTGAGCTCCAGGGTGCATTTTATACTTGGAGCACATCTAATTCCAACTGGCCACATTCCAAGGATGCGGTAGCCGTATGTGGTCAGCAGCTACCACAGTGGACCGCACAGCTCTAGGCCTCCCCAGAAATATGCACATGGTACATCCTGCCTCAGAGGGTCGATGGCTGGGACCCCAGAGTCAGAGCCCACACGGTAACAATTTCCCATTGTCTCACAATCAGAGAACATTTCCGACAGCCAGTGGCAGATTTGTAGCCTACAGTTTAAGTGTGGGAAGTCAGCAGGGCTAAGGAGGGCTGATGTTTTCCCATGTCCCTTTTTTGTGAATTTTGGTCGATGAATGTTTACAGCTGAAAACTCCGCTTTTTCTAGCACGTCTGCACAAGGGGTAAAAACAGAGGTCAGTTGGTCAGTCTTGGGTGTTCACCCACCTATTGGCCTCTCAAGGTGTTAACTTGAGTGGTGTTCCAGAGATACTGAGCAACTGCCATTCCCATTTTCAAAGATTATTTACAAGCTTGAAATTTCCTCACTCCTGTAATTAATTGCAAAAGCCACATATAAGTTAAAATTGATTTGATTTATCTTGTAACTAGGTTCATGGGAGCTGTCCTTTTCTTAATCTAATAAGATTAATTTTCATACTCTCCTGTAGATCTTTAACATAAGGGCTTCTGATATTATTGATTAATTCAATTTTGACTAACACTATGCTTCTTACAATTGACCGTATTCTCTTTGCTTTGCAGCAAAACACAACGGGCCCCGAGTGTGACTCACCAGCTATGCAGACCTTACAGTACATTTTTGTGTGTTGGTTCCACTGATGACTTCATTTTACCTTTATCTTACTTGCATCTTAATCTCTTTCCTAATTTTACATTATGTGCATTTCATTTCAACTCCCTTAAATCCTTTCTGGAATGAGTCACCTTTTAATAAATTAATTGAGTCCATTTTAATATAATCCAAAAGTGAAACTGTGAATACCTATTAGTATGCTGAACTATAATATGGTTCATAAATTTTATTTCTGAGAAGTGGCTAACTTACCTGTTAGTCATGCAAATTTAAAGTAATAAGTTAAAGGCAACCCATGGAATGGGAGAAAATATTTTCAAACCATATATCCAATATATCCACATATCCTAAATATTTACAAACCATATATCCAGTAAGAAAATATTTGCAAACCATGTATCCAAATATAAAAGGAACTCACACAACTCAATAGCAAAACCACAAATAACCCAATTAAAAAATGGATAAGGGACCCGAATAGGTGTTTTTCCAAGGAGATGTACAAATGGCCAGCAGTCCTACGAAAAGGTGCTCAGCGCCACTAATTATCACAAAAATGCAAGTCAAAACCATGATGGATATCGCCTCACATCTGTCTACAGAGTGGCCATTATCAAAAATACAAGAGATGAAAAACGTTGCCAAGGATGTGGAGAAAAAGAACCATGGCACGCTGTCAGTGGGACTGTAAATCGTGTAGCCTTATGGAGGACAGTACAGAGGTTTCTCAAAAAATGAAAGCCAGGACTGCCACGTGACCCAACAGTCTCACTTCTGGGTGCACGGCCAAGGCGCTGGAGTCAGTATGGGGAAGAGACGCCCGCACTGCCATGTGCATTGCCCCACTGTTCACGGCAGCCGCCACATGGGAGCCCCTGGATGCCCATCGACAGATGAACAGGTAGAGAACGTGTGGAGTGCAGCAAGCCAGGCACAGAACTCAAATGCTGCACAGTCTCACTCGCATGCGGAATTCAAAAAAGTCAAGCCCATAGGAGCAGAGAGTGGAAGGTGTTACCGGGAGTCGGGGTGGGGGGCGGGACAGGGAGATGTCAGTCAAAGGGCACAGACTGGCAGTTGTGAGATGAATGAGTTCTGAAGACCCAGTGAAGACCCGAGGACTATAGTTAATAATCATGTATACTTGAAATTTGCTAAGAGGGGAGATCCTAAGTATTCTCACCACAACAGAAGGGCACGTTAGTTAGCTTGATGGTGATAATCACTCCACAATGTGTACATCTATCAAAACATCACATCGCACCCCTTGAATATACAGTTTTTATTTGTCAATTACACCTCAATAAAGCTGAAAAATAAACTACTCCATTAAAATGTTTTTAAATAAAATAATAGGTCAAAGATCCTTAAAGTCATCAGTAGAATGAAGGCAGGTGGCCAATGGATTATGCGCGTGTTTCTTGTCTAGAAGGGTTTCCCAGCTCTTGCCCGACTCCCCCAAGCTAAAGGTGTGTTGTACCGTCTTGCGTCGTGTAACTGTTTTGCTGGTTTAAAAAGAATCTTACCTTGTTAATACAACTTGAGATTTCCTCTCCAGTAAGTATGCTCAGCTCGATGTCTCTTGACCTTGGAAATTCTCCCATCTGACCCTCCGGAGACCTCCCTGGGGTTGATTTAGATCTTTCTTCTTTCTCAAATTACTTTGAACAAACAATAGAAGAATAATTCCCTGGAAGTTGTAATAAGAATGTTCTTTATTAAGCAATTCCTAAGTTGGGGCCATTTATTAAATGTAGTTACTTTAGAATAATGTGGTTTTCCCGGCCATTGTACACAGTCAGCTGACATAGTCAGGGAAAAAACTGAAATAAAATAAAGAGTTACAGCTTCAGCTAACAGACACAACCTCCCGCCCAGGGCTTTGGTCTAAATACAGAAGATGGTTCACTTGACGCGGACGTAGCTCCTACAACACAGGGGGATTTTCCATGGTGCTGTTTATGATGATAAATTTAATACATCGGTCATATCCAAGTGTGTGACAGAGATATGGTGAATGTTGTGAATTTCCATTATTCCTATAAGTTAATAGAGGCTTGTTTAACAATATTCAGCAAACATTTATCGAGCACTTCCATGCACCGCCAATTGAGAACAGGGTCAAACGAGGCATGGTGTCTGTCCAGGCCGCGGCATGGTGTCTGTCCAGGCCGCGGGGCTTTCTCAGCCTCTGGTACTGACGTTTTGGAGGGTTAATCCTTTGTTGCGGGGGCTGTTGTGTGCATTAAAGGATGTTTGGCGACCTCCTTGGCCTCTGCCCCCTAGATGCCAGCTGCAACCCCAAGTCATGACAATTGAAACTATCTCTAGACTTTCCAAATGCTCCCTGGGAGGCAGAAGCACCCCCAGTTGAGAACCACTGGTCTGGTGGAGGAGGGCAAGTGATGGGCAATTTCCAGCCCACAGCGCCCCAGCTGCAGACACAGCCGTGGAGGTGCCGGGAGGGGCGGGAAGGCTCCCTGGCCAGTGATGCTTAAGCGCGGCCCTGAGGATGACCCATGAGTAGAGGGACCAGTCGGGTAGCACTCGGTGGAGGGCGTCAGAGGCCGAGAGAGCAGGGGCCCAGCCGGTCATTAGCTCTTGGGCTGCGAGGGGAAAAGGCCAGCCGTTGTCCTCACTAACATAAGGGCTAAGAAGTAAGAACAAATCTGTGTGCCGGAGCAGGAAGAAGACAAGGTACATTTCTCTCTCGTCTCCGTGAAGTTTGCGCGTTGGCACAGCGCGTGAGAGCGCACGCTAACCAGTGCTTCCAACGCAGAAGGTCCCCCAACAAGCCAACAAACACCGGCTCGATCTGCGAAGAAGCCCTAGTCTCTACATTCCTAGACGGTGCATTCTAATCCCTACCTCCTCGCTTCCTTTAAAGGATTAAACAAGACAGTGTGCGTGCAGCCCAGCACCCGATGCGCACGGATTGCTCAATGCCGCAGCTCCCTTTGCTCTTCCGAACAGTAGTGAAAGCATCGTTCAGCCTTAGTGATCACTCGGCATTTGTGTTTTCCTCCATGCCACTTCCTTTAAAATAAACTAACGAGATCGTGAAAGTTTCAAGGAGGCTGACTAGCGATGAAACTCCAGTGGAAACAGGCTACGCACCTTTCGGTGGAAGGCCTCAGTCCTCCCTGTGTCCGCGTCCCGGCAGCACAAGTGGACACACGTTCCGAGAGCCCCGTGGTCACTGCCCTACCCCCGTGCACAAGGAGGTGGCATCGTCCCTCTCATCAGGCTCTTGCAATCTCGTGGGGCGGCAGGAACACAGAGGAGGAGGAGGAGCGCCAGGTGGGTGAGTATTTATCCAGGTGTTATCTCCCAGATTGTCTGTGAGAATAATGGGCGCCACTCCCAGCTCCAGCCTGCCTTTGTAGACGTCCATCAGGGGGATGTACGAGGAAATCGCTGTCCACAAAAGCGACCGCAGAGCCGGAGAGCACGGGCTTGGCCATTGTAGAGGGCATGCGTGCCCTCCGGCACCGTACCTCCTGGCACTCTGCTCTTCCTGCGACAACAGTGATAATCCTCACCAAACATTATTCATCTTCAACATCTGTTTCAGACAGACATGAACATCCCTGGCATCACTCAAAGCCTATTATACTTCCAAGGAGAAAGCAGCTCCGAGATTCAATGTCAGAACCGCACGATGATAGAATCCGTGTGCTCTATTTTTGCTTGGGGTGAAATAGATCCCAATGTCAGTCATGGATAATTATAGTCTGGAATATTACATGAAAATTAAAACGTGTAAAATGTCTCTCTAATTTCAAATAAATGTCACTTTGTGACTCGACTTTGGGATCGGATTGAAGCAGATACCGGATCTCTGCCTGAGACGGGCCCACCCGCCCCAGGCCTCCTGGCGCTGCCTTTGCCCGCGGGGTGTTGGCGAGTTTCGGTCTCCGGCTCTTGCGGAGCCGCACTGGGGAAAGGAGCTCGCGGAGCAGAGGGCCTGACAGGTTCACTGGCAGCGTTCACACACGTCACGTCAGAAACAAAAGGTTCAAATTCAGGACATGGGCCAGTTGGTAGCTTCAAGAAAAACTGTTATCCAACCAAATAAAAACAATTTCTTTTTAATATGTTCAGGGGGATCAATACAGTCAACCACAAGCTTGGAAAATTGCACTCCAGCATACTCTCGGTGTTCCCAAAGTTGGAATTAAAGGAATTTCAGCCTCATACCTGTGAGAACTGTCATCAGTGTCTCACCCAGGGCCATACTCCCAGGCAGAAGGTCCCTCTCCCCAAGGGACTGAGCCCCTCCTGGAAACTAATCCCCCGTTCTAATGGAGCAAACTGAAACGTGAGCTATCCTGGAAGGCTGGAGAGGCCAGAGGCGGCGGCCGGGCTTGCAGGGCTGCTCGAAAGCGGGCGTGACCCTGGGCAGGTGACCCGGGCGTACCCCCAGCGACCCGTCCGAGAGAAGCGGCTTGAACTGAACGTTCTCCCAGCTCTCACACCACACGTCCAGGAGTCTTGGCTGCCAGTCACTTTTGTCTTTGGAGACTAATAATTTCTAGAGCAAGTTTGATGCTAGGAGAGAGGAGGGACCGAATTCACTGTGAGAAGGGCTGGCAGCCACCGATGGAGGGGGCGCAGTGCGGGAGAGTGTCAGGAAAAGTCTGTGCCACCGATGTCTTCTGCTGTGTGGCTTTCCCGGGGTGATCCCCACTTTTAGTCACAATTCCTCCCCCAAACATACACACACACACACACGTATACACACAGTGTACACACACACAGTGTACACACAGTGCATCCACACACAGTGTACACACACATATAGTGTACACACAATGTACACACATGCACACATACAGTGTACACACAGTGTATACGCATGCATACATACAGTGTACACACACATACAGTGTACACACACATACAGTGCACACACAGTATAATACACACACAGTGTACACACACAGTGTACACACACATGGTGCACACACAGTGTACACAGTGCACACACACAGTGCACACATACAGTATATACACACAGTGTACACACAGTGTACACACACGCACATACAGTATACACACACACACTGCTTAAATGAACGACTCTCAGAAGTGGAGATGGGCAGGGATATTTCAGTTCTAATGGAGACGTTCACGCTTCCTTTCACTTGGCATTTATCTCAAATAAAAACGAATTTATTTCCCTTCCTGGCATTAACTTTCAGAAATCAAGTGTCGCGTTGCCAACCTCCCAGCGAGGAAAGGGGACATTTCGCAGAATGAGTTGGCCACGGTTGTCGAAGGTGCGCTGGCCCCGCGTCAGTGGCCCCGGTGCTGTCACGGGTCTCTCGTTTGTGCGGGAGAAACGTCCGTGGAGCTGGATTGAGTGGGAAGAAGTCACAGGGAGGAGCAGAGCTGTCCAGCACGAGAACACGCTGCCGGGAGCCGCGGCCACGGCAGCGGGTCGGGGGGATTGAGACGGGGGTGGGGGGCAGCCCCATCTCTTCTGAGCCCGAGTTCTGACATCCTAATGGTCCTGTGGCTTCTTGTTAAATGAGCCGATCACCACTAGAGACACCGCGTCACACCCAACAGCAGGGTCCACACGACCCACAGAGGCAAACCAGAACAGAGACCGCAGGGCACAAAAAATGACCAAACAAGATGAATTGGGTCACACGGAGACTCACAGATGCTGAGGCGGGGGCGGTGCGGGGCTCTGCCACTTAAAACAAAACAAAACAGTAACCGGATACCCTCGCTGGGGCCTGGAATGTGCGAGAACAAAAGCCGTCTTGCGCCTTGTCAACATGGGTCCATTCGGGCCTCTCCGTCCCGAGACAGGTGTGGAGACCCGACCCGGCAGGGCCCTGAAACAGCACCCGACAGGACAGGACGCGGAGCTGCCGCACACACTCTCTCAAGCATTTCGGAACTCTCTGCTGGCAAAAGAGCCCGTTAAAGAATTAAATTTTCGTCATAAAACATGCAAAGGGCAAATGCAGACAAGTACGGCCTTGCTGTCCCACGTTCACAGAGGGAGGACCAGGAACAGAGGCAGCAGACGCACTTAGCGGGAGCAGAGCCTGGAGCAGGACAGGCTGAAGGCGGCGTCCACCCGCGTGCACCCCGCTGGTAGAGAAGGAACTCAGCATTGCCCTGGCCCCGGGCAGGACGCACCCGTCACTCACCCTCCCTAACCTCTTTCAAACATTCAGGCCTAACGTGAGGCCATGAACTCAAACTAAGTGCAATTTCTATAGGTCACAGATGTTTTCATTATTTTGGTTTCAATTCTGTGATTTTATAAAAATATATCAATTCAATTCCCAATTATTCCCCGGATTTGCCAGCTTAAATTTCAGAAACACGTATACAGACATATATCTTAGTCTTTTTTAATGCACTCCGAATTCTGAGTTTTAATTCACAGATACATGTAGTTCAGGGGTCTCCTTGACTCTGCCTCACTCTCTTCCTAGACAAGCCTCCTTAGAAAATCACTGATTTGCATTGAACCACGTCAGCACATTTTACTTGCTTTTTGCAAACTCCCCCAGAGACCATGCACACTGTTTTCTTACTTTATGGATGACATACATTCAACAGGTATTTATTACGTGAATAAAAGAATATCCAAAGACTAAAACCATTCTGAACAATGAAAATCTCATATAACCTAATTGATTTAAAACCTCAACACCAGCATAATAAGGAAAATGTTTTTCACTGGAATGCCATTTGTTTTTTTTTTTTCCCCAGCATATTAGAGTGGTACAAATGTTTAGGTTATGTATATTGCCTTTGCCCCACCCAAGTCAGAGCTTCAAGTGTGTCCATCCCCTGGACGGTGCACACTGCACCCCTTAGGTGTGAATATACCCATCCCCCCTTCCCCCTCCCACCTGCCCAACACCTGATGAATGTTATTACTGTATGTGCACTTGAGTATTAATCAGTTAATACCAATTTGATGATGAGTACATGTGGTGCTTGTTTTTCCATTCTTGTGATACTTCACTTAGTAGAATGGGCTCCAGCTCCATCCAGGATAATACAAGAGATGCTAGATCACCATTGTATATTGTGGCTGAGTAGAACTCCATGGTATACATATACCGCATTTTATTAATCCACTCATGTATTGATGGACACTCGGGTTGTTTTCACATCTTTGCAATTGTAAATTGTGCGCTGTAAACATTCTAGTGCAGATGTCTTTTTTATAGAATGTCTTTTTTTCCTTTGGGTAGATGCCCAGTAAAGGGATTGCTGGATCAAAGGGTTGTTCTACTTGTAGCTCTTTGAGGTATCTCCATATTACTTTCCACAGAGGTTGTACTAGTTTGCAGTCCCACCAACAGTGTATGAGTGTTCCTATCTCTCCGCATCCATGCCAACATTTATCGTTTTGGGACTTTTTGATAAAAGCCATTCTCACTGGAGTTAAGTGATAGATATCTCATTGTGGTTTTGATTTGCATTTCCCTGATGATTAGAGATGTTGAGCACTTTTTCATATGTTTGTTGGCCATTAGTCTGTCTTCCTTTGAAAAGTTTCTGTTCATGTCCTTTGCCCACTTTTTGATAGGGTTGTTTGATTTTTTCTTGCTGATTTTCCTGAGTTCTATATAGATTCTAATTATCAGCCCTTTATCAGATGTGTAGCATGAGGATATTTTCTCCCATTCTGTAGGTTGTCTGTTTGCTCTCGTGATAGTTTTCTTGGCTGTGCAGAAGCTTTTTAATTTGATCATGTCCCATTTATTTATTTTTGTTGTTGCTGTGATTGCCTTTGGGGTCTTTTTCATAAATTTTTTACCTAGGCTGATGTCTAAAAGAGTTTTTCCAACATTTTCTTCTGGAATTCTTATAGTTTTGTACCTTAGGTTTAAGTCTGTTATCCACCATGGTTGAGTTTTGTTGAGAGGTGAGAGGTACAGATCCTGCTTCAGTTTTCTACATGTGGCTTTCCAGTTTTCCCAGCACCATTTATTGAATAAGGATTCCTTTCCCCAGTATATGTTTTTGTCTGCTTTGTCAAAGATTAGATGGCTATATGAGGATATGAAAGACCTCTACAGGGAGAACCACGAAACACTGAGGAAGGAAATAGCAGAGAACATAAACAGGTGGAAAACCGTACCATGCTCATGGGTCAGCAGAATCAACATTGTTAAAATGTCTATACTACCCAAAGTGAGCTACAGATTCAATGCAATCCCTATTAAAATACCCACATCATTTTTCACAGATCTAGAAAAAATAATTCTATGCTTCATATGGAACCAGGGAAGACCCCATATAGCAAAAGCAACCTTAAGCAAAAATAACAAATTGGTAGGCAGCAATTTACCAGATTTCAAGCTATACTGCAAGGCTATAGTAACCAAAACAGCATGGTCCTGGCATAAGAACACAGACATAGACCAATGGAACAGGACTGAGAACCCAGATATAAAGCCATTTGGTTTTAACCTCACCTGAACTACGTTACAAATATCAAAATGCTGAAAGTTCCATTTTTACAACTGGAAAATGTTTGGGGTTGGTCTGCTTCTCTGTGTTCAAGATTGTGTCACACTCACTAAAGTTTCAGATGATACCGATATTGCTTCAGAAGCCTTGAATTAACACTAACAAAAAAATAGGAGGGAAGGAATGTAAAACACAACCATTTCAAAATATGTTCGCTGCTGGCAGCTGGAAGTGCCGTGTCCCACTTTCCCGCTCCCGCCCCTCTTTCTGCACCCAATTCCAGCTCCGTGGAGGCCAAGTCTGCGAGGACACCCAGGGCGTCTTGCACTGGGCTCCTGTGCTGCCCTTCCCTCCCAGGGCACTGGGGTCTGGCCTTCCTCAAAGGTCCTCCAGGAAGTGGACACGAAGTGCTAATCCCACCAGCGTGCTTGTCACTGACACTCTTTGTGGATTGTCTTTCCCCACTGGCACTGCTCAGGCGGGCGTGAGAGACACAGGGCTCTGTGACAATGAGACTCAGACAGGTGAGTGGACAGGTATTGCAGCGGGGAGCTCCCCCACTGTGTGCTCCCCAGGATGGCGAAGTGCTCAGTGGCCACGTGAGGCCAGTGGCTGCCATGTTAGGCAGGTGGAGACACATCCACCATCATGGAAGCTCTGCTGGACACATGGTGGCTGTGCTTGGGCTGCTCTAACCAGCGACCACAGGCCGTGGGGCTTGGACACCGGACATTTACTTCTCATGAGTCTAGAGGTTGGAAGTCCGAGATCAGTGTGACAGCAAGTTTGGTTCTTGGCCGGGGCCCAAGTCTTTGCTGTGTCTGTGCATGGCCATGAGACAGGGAGCTCTGGTGTCTCTTCCTCTTCTTATGAGGACACTGATCCCATCACGGGGAACCCACCCTGGTGACCTCATCTAACCCTAATCACCTCCCACAGGCCCCACCACCTCAACACTAGCATGTGAGGAGCTGGGGTTTCAATGTACGAACTCTAGGGGACACAAACACTCAGTCCACGACAGATAAGTGAAATGGTTCTACAGAAACAATAAGCTGGAGCCTATTTAGTATGTGTGTGTGACAGGGTGACAAGTGCTGTTCAGTTAGAGACCCCACATGGCCCTATGGGAGTTTATTCCCACTGAAAGCTACTGTCATGGTGCTGCTGTCTTGGTTTGCACATCCTTGAGCCCTGACACTGTCACCTCCACGGGTCTCACAAGTGCCGGTGGTACACAGCCAAGGGTCCTGGGCAGTTCACTGATGACACGTACTGAAGGTCGTGTATTTAAGGAGATTTGTCAGCTGCAACTAATCTCCCGAAGTCAGCCTGTCAATCCCAGGTTGTTTTGTCTGCAGCGAGGTGTGGGTGGAGCCCCCAGGATCTGAAAGGCAAACCTCTAACAAAAGCCCAGAGACAGCTCCGCTTCCAGCCCCGTTCTGCCTGCACCCAGGTTTTGGTTCATTACCCATGAAATGTCTCATTAACGGAAAGCTGGTGGCATGAAACAAACAAGCCAGTTGACCCCGCCCATAACTTTGACAAGAGAGACGGCCCAGGGCTTAGTTCCGAGATGGGCAGAGGTTGACGGCACTATTGAGAGATGGCCACACTCACGTGGCTGGGGACAGGGGCAGCCGCGCTCCTGACTCTGGCTCTAAGCATTTAGCGTCAGGGCCGTCTGCGCCTCGCTCTCTGCTTCAGAGTGAGCCCTGGTCACCAGCCACTGGGTTGGACCTGGAAGGGGCTCCAGAACATGTCTAGTTCAGCATTTCGAGTCACACAAGCCACGCAGCATGATGCCCACTGCATCCACAACAAACCGAGGACCAGAAATGACAGCAACGTGCTGAAGGTCACTTCCCGTGTAGTGTTTTGAGTGGGATGGCCAGGACCTGCCATCTAATGTCCATGACTGTCTCCTCCGACCCTTGAACCTTGGACACAACTGTTTCTGGGAGCTGCCCCCAGCTTCTTTCAGCTCAAAGTGGCTGACTGAGCACACGCATCTCCCTTCCCCCTTCCCAAGTTCACACTGGAATAGAACAAGAAGGGCACCACATAGATCAGAAATATTTGATACATTTTGGGAAATAGGAGGCGTGTGCAGCTGGCCTGCCACAGGGAGCAGAGGAAAGCACAGAGCAAGAGCTAGAGATGAGCGCCCGCAACATAGAAGTCTCCAGAAGTCCTAAACGCAAAGACTGGGAACCGACCTTGGGGCCACCAAAGTAGCACATTTGGGAACCGCCTTTAGACCAGTTTGTTGCCCTCATCGTGACTTGGTTGGAAGCAGCTTGTTCTTCTCAGTTTAAAGTTGGTCCGGCTCCCCTGGGACAGGCCAGACCTGCCTGGGAGGAGGACACGGGGGAGCCTGCACACCTGCACAGAAGGAAGGAGACAGGTGGCCCTGCTGGAGTGGAGTGCATCGTCCTGCTTCCCTGGAAGGCAAAGCGACCCTTCCATCCACCGGGGAGGCCTGCCCTGCAACAGACTCAGACAACTGCCAACCATGCTGCTCCAGCTCCCAGTCTGAACGAGCAACCCCTTCACTCACGAATATGAACCCAAACCAAGGTCACCAGGCGTTTGGGCAAAACCAAGAGTGTGAGCAAGGAGCAAGATGAACAGAGAGACGCTCAGCATGAGACCGTAGAGATGATTCCAGGAGGAGAAAAGGACTTTGGGAAACTGTGCTGTGCGTTCCTGGGGAGATTAGAGAAGATGTGGCATCCATAAAATTGCAGGCTCCGATGAAAAAGAAACAAATTAAAAAGTGTTCTTTGATCTTAAAATGCTTGCCAAAAATAAAGCATTCTGTGGGTAAGCTGAGTATTTGGACACAGCAGAACCCCAAATTCATGCAACACAAGATGGGTTAGAACATCCCCAGAACACTGTGGAAAAAACAAAAGGAGTGAGATGGAAAATATGAAAGAAAATTTCAGAGACTTGGAGAACAGACGAGAAGCCCAATGTCCATGGAACTGGCGTTCCGCAGGGGGACCCAGAGACGCGGAACCGGGAGACGGGATTAGGAACGGCCTTAGGACCCAAAGAGAGCCCCGTGTGCACGGGAGGAGGCCACAAAGGGCCAAACAAGGTTGATTCTTCAAAGTTCCATGTCTAGACTGATCCTTAGAAATAGAAGAACTTTGGGAACAAAAATACCACCCAAAGGCTTCCAGCGATGTGGATATGACCGACGACAGGCTTCGTACCAGCAGTGCCGTAGCAAATGCCAGGAATCGATAGCTTCAGAGTCCCGAAGATTTTCAAGGCTAAACTTCTTTACCTAGCCAAACCATTAATCAAGTATGAGGAATAAATGTAGATATTTTCAGAATTCAGAAAATTTATTATTATGAAAAAATCAGGGAGGGGAGCTACTTTAGGGAAAGGAGGAGAGGCTGGGAGGAGCCAGAGGAATGGGACAGGGTCACACTGGAGTGTGGCTTAGTCACCACTGCATGGGAATTTCTTCAAGATTCACTGCATCTCGATGCTTAGAAAAGTGTCTAAAGTGAGTAATTTACATAATCTGAATCCTGGGAACGCTTTCTGCTGCATTAAAGCATCTTGCAGTCAAACGTGTAGTTACAGAAATTAACGTAAACGTGGCAAGACTTGAGTGTGACAGTCACCCTGTAACAACCCGGACCCGAGAGGAGAGCAGGTGGGGGATGAGAAGGAGGAGCTGCCGGCGCGTCCTCCTCTCCCACAGCAGGGAGTCGGTACTTCCTGTCCAGATTCGCTACATGGAGGAGGGGCGTTTAAGTGTAACAAAATCATTAAAACAGCAAGTGAACGGCCGAACCATACAACTAGACAGCTGGATGTGCCACTGGCAGAGAGAGGCGGGAGGCCGTGTGAGAATCACAGTGAGCGCTGACACCGCGCGTGGGCAGTGCCCGCCACGGTGCTGCCCTGGGCGTCGTCACACGTTCGGTCCTCCGGACAGCCACGCGGGTGCTGCTTCCGTCTCCACAGCGCAGATAAGCGAACTGAGGCACCGCGTTTACCGACCTGCCCCCAAATCAGACAACGGTGATATAGCTGCCCTCACCTTGCGAAACGCGGAATCCACACATACTGCCCACGGTGATCTGGCTGTGACACCATCGGTCCCCAAAGACTTCTGTCATCAAGAGCATCGCTGAGCCATCCAACATGAGCCCTCTCAGCCTGTCAGCCTTGCCGGACGCAGTTGGGCCCCCGCTCCTGGACGCTTCACGCAGTAGCCCCTACTGTTGGCCTCTCCTGATCGTGGCGTGGCCCAGGGCCAGTCATCTTCTTGGACTTTGGTGACACTGGTGACATCACCTGGCCTTTCACTCCATTTCTCAGCCACAGTCTCCATTTCAGAGTGCCAGCTTTGCCCACTTTCAAAGTCCACACTTGTGTGTCCAGTTTCCTGCCAGACCGATAGGTCTCCCACTCAGCATGACCACACTCTACTTACTTGTCCTCTGACCCCCCAGCCCTGCTCAGCCGCCACGTCCCTCTGCCAGCAACTCCGTCCTCCTGATGTGCATCCGCCAGGGCCTCCTGCCGGCTCCGCCTTCAAACACGCCACCTCTGTCCCTCCTGCACGCCTGTCTCTGGCTCTGGCGGTTCCCTTCACCTGGAACACTCTTCGCCCAGGTAGCTGTGCAGTTGCCTCCTTGGCTGCGTGGAAACCTTTGTTCAGATGTCCCCTCTCGGTGAGGCCTGGGCAGTCCCGCAGTGACCTCCTGGGCATGCTCCACTGTTCTTTCTACCCACAGCACTTGTCACCGTTCCGTATACCAAATAATGCGCTCGTTTTCAAAGTGCGTGGGTTCATGACCCGTTCCATGCCCCCAACTAGAGTGACAGCTCCTGAGCAGCTCGAATCTCTGCCGGGTGGACCCCAAGCTCCCAGAACTCCCTCTGGCACACAATGCGCATCCGCGAGGTCCTCTGGGTGAGCAGATGAGCTCTCTGTGGTCTCTGTGACCCACAAGGCCGGTCCCGAGCCAGCCTCTGGGCAGCGGGATGGAGTTCTCCCACCGTCCAGGCTGGGACCCCCAGGGTGTGGTGGCTTTGACCGCAACCGCGGGGAATGAGGATGAGGATGGAATGGTGCCACTTGTCCTCCTGCACATCAGGCAGGAGGAGAACTTGAATCTCGAAAGTAGGAAAGTCACAGGAACGAACCAAGTGAGCAGCACAACAGTGTCCTTCCCGTGACACCCAAGTTCACACGCTGAGGGTGTTCACACGTGCGCCCGTTTTTCTGCTCGGAGCGGCCGGAAGAGGGCACACGGGGCTCCAGCAGGAGCTCTCTCCGGGATATGGGATTGGGGAAAGTGGAGGAAAAACAAAACTTTCATGCTTCTGAACTCTGTTATTTTTACAATGAGCATGAATTATACCTGAAATAACTGGTTTTTAAAAGGGAGTTCTGGGGAGGAGGGCTGAAGCCGGCCAATCTGAATTCAGCTCACACCTTTTCCTCCTTGGAAGGTCGAGGGAAGTTGTGCGGAAGCTAAGCTCGTGTCCAGTGCCCCACGCTTGCCAGATGAAGTCGAGGCAGGAACTGAAATCTCTGAAATCCCCTGGAGTTATTTCCTGCCCAAGCAGACAGTTCTGCGCTGTCCAGCGGAGAAGCTGGGACTCTGGGACTCTGGGACTCCGGGATGGTTTGGACAGAGGCAGCGCTCCTGGCCACCGCGGCGGCTCAGCCCTGCCTCGCCGGACCCACGGGTGGTTTGGGCACAGGAGACACCTGGCCTCGGCCGGCCCAGAAGCCACACCCACTGCTCCTGGCTTCTTCGCACAGAGCGGCTCCAGGCAGCCACTCACAGAAACTGCAAATCTTTAAATTCTTGGTTCACGTCTTCCATTCAGAAAGAAATTACATTTGTAATCTTCTCCATAAACATGCAGCACAATCTTGGGATTTTATCAAACTGTGTACACAAAGTAATTATAGGAAGAATAGTGCACTATTTGCATATCTAGTAGTTAAAGGGTTACTTGTGTAATTATTGAATGTAACTTAGAATAAGCTGTTTGATTCCCTTTCATCGTGAGCCAAACATCGGGTTTTGAAAAGAATTCCTTTAAACTTCAATAACATAAAGGCACATGGTAACGTTAAGTCACAACTGCAGCTTAAGTGAGTCAGACATGAAAGTATTCATGCCTGGTGTTCTGTGAGCGAGTTCACTTTAGACACCGTCTTAAAAAGGGTCAAGTATCTGTTGCTCTCGGGAGACACAAGGATACCATCAGCAGTTTGAGTCTTGTGCCCCCCCAGACGGCGTCCAGCCCCCCGACTTCTGTTGTTTCCAGCTCCCAGAGTAACAGACCTGGCTGTGCCACAGCCGCCGGAACAGGTGACAGCAGCTCCTCTGTGCACTCCCGCCAGACGCTTGCTTCCGAGCTCACACGGAGCGGGCGAGGGGAGGGAAAAGGCAAATGAAGGAGGCAGGAAAGGTCCTGACCAGTGGGCGAAAAGCAGGAGCGTGAGAGACAAGAGGTGAGCGCGGCGTCGTTTTTCCTGATGGACAAGCAGACCGGGTCTCGCCTTTGCAAACCGGAGGCTGGTGACGAGCCTTGGCTCTGCCAAAGGCACTTTCTGTGACAACGCAGCCCTGACCACAGGGCCAGCAGGACCCCGTACCTGGGACATTGGTCAAAAGGAGATTTTTAGGACGGCACCGCGGTCACCCTGCTGAACTTGACAGGCGAGAGCCCCGTCCCTGAGACATCACTGCCCCTCCCCAGTTCTCAACCCAGGGAGCCGAGTCTGGGCCAAGGCCGACGGCGGGATCCACACACGCCCGCATGCTCGCTCACTCACACTCACACTCACACACTCTCACACTGACACACTCACACTTTCCCACACTCACACACTGACACACACTCTCACACTTTCCCACACTCACACTGACACTGACACACTGACACACTCACACTTTCCCACACTCACACTCTCACACTGACACACACTGACACACTCACACACACTGATACACTGACACACACACACTGACACACTCACACTTTCCCACACTCACTGACACTGACACACACACACTGACACACACTTTCCCACACTCACACTGACACTGACACACACACACTGACACACTCTGATACACTGACACACACATTCACACATACTGACACTGACACACTCACACACACACTCACACATACTGACACTGACACACTCACACACACACTCACTCTCATGCACAGTCTCACACACACCGACACACTCTCACACACACTGACACACTGTCACACACTCACACCCCCCCCACAGTCTCACACTTTTCCACACTCACAGTCTCTCAGTCTCACACACACTCACATATTCACACATAGTCACACTCATGCACATTCACACACACCTACACTCACAGTCTCACACGTACACACACGGTCACACATTCAACTCCCACACACATGCACACACACACACAGTCACACTCTCACACCCTCCTAAACACTCATGCACACACTCTCACACAGTCTCACTCTCATACACTTTCACACTCACTCTCACACATACACACACACTCACACACTAACACACTCACACACTAACACACAGTCACACTCACGCAGTCACACTCACAAACTCTCATACACATTCACACACACACTCTCACACATTCACACACACTCTTACACATACACTCACACTCTTACACATACACACACTCACACACTCACACACATTCATACACTCAGACTCACTCTCACACACTCGCACACTCACACACTAGCACACTCACTCACACACACACATTCACACACACACTCTTACACATACACTCACACACTCTCACACTCTTACACATACACACACCCGCACACACACACACTCATACACACTCGCAGACTCACTCACACACTCTCGCACACTCACACACTCGCACACTCTCTCACACTCACACACTCGCACTGGCTGCTCTTCTCGAAAGCTCTCTGCGAGAACTGGAATCTCAGTGCTGCAGAGAAGGAGCGAGGTTGAAAGGGATTCGGTTTCGACTTTGATGTAAACATCCCGGCCCTTCTGGAGGCCCGCCATATCTTTGATCCTACACAAACTGTTAAGAATCAAGTGTCTTAAACCCTGATCAGTTGAAGTATAACAAATTTTACAGTTATTTCCAGTTTAAGTCAGCTTGCGGGTGATTAATAGTGGGATAAAGTGACAAGGAGTGCAGTCTTAAGAATTCCTCAAGCTAACAAAGACATTTAAATAAATTAAATTAGTCCCAGTGTGTTGAAAAACTTGAAGCTATTTCCATGACATTCATTTGACATCTGGTAATAACCTTTAATATTTTCAAAGTATTTTCTCTTCCTTTTCAGATCTGCCAGGGAGCGTTCTGCGCCCCTGGCTGTGTGGCTTTGTGAAGCGAGCCTCCCTTTCGACATGTGCGAGCTCAGGTGTTAGAAAAAGAACGCAGCGTTGGAAATGAGGAGCCTTGCGTTCTCGACCGAACGCCAGCCGTGTGACTCTGGGCACGTGACTTCGCTCACAAACTGAAGGGTGAAAACTAAGCTTCCTCACAGCCCTGAAACTTAAAGTCTTTATCACCCCACACATCAAGGCCCGGCTCCACCGTGGGCCCTAATCTTGGCTGCACTTTCGAAGCTGGGGGCTTTAAAATACTCACGCCTGGGCTGCCAGCAGGTGTCCTGGGTGGGCCTTGGGCACTGGTATGTTCAAAAAGCTACTCAGGTGATTCTAGCGCACCTGTGGCCAAGACTGGGAAGTCTGTGTTCAGAAGGTAAGGGGGGCGCTCTTATTCAAGTGAGGGACTCGGGGAACAATGACTGTTTTCTCAGACCCTTGCTGGGTGGTTACCATAGCCCTCGAGCGCCCCGGTGGAAGGGCGAGTACAGCTCACGGTCTGGGTAGAATTCCGGCTGTCTGGACCCTCTCCCTTGTGGCAACAGCCTCTCCGCAGCTTCTCATCGTCCAGTAGGGCCAAGAGGTGGGCACAGTACCCTGAAAGCCCACTGCCTGGACACAGCAAGAGGGTGGCTGGGAGGTGATGGCTACAGTCATTTTTGGGAATGAGTATGTGTCACTTGGTGAAAGGTGTTCTCTCTCTCTTTCCCCTTCAAGACCACTCCCGGAAAGGACCACCTTACCTGGCCATTACTCCCCACCGTAAAGACAGAACACCTACCTGAGAACAAAGCCAACATAGAAGGAGGCCAAGCCAACAGATGGAGCCCTGAAAATATTGTTGGAACACCTGGCCCCAGGTGTGCCTGCAGCCATCTACCTGTGAACTTCTCAACGCCTCGCGAAATCCCCTCTTCTGCCCCAGATAGTGGAGTGGGGCTTCGCCACCTGTGTCTGGACTCCTGACAAACACTGCAGCGTGGAGCACCATCTCAAACTCACACCTCGACACGCGTCGTCATCTTTGCGGAGCAAGATCGTGCCAAGCAATTGAGAAGAAAAAGCTCAAAATGAGAGAACTATGGTGCTTCGGTGCCTTCAGACAGTCTAACCTTCTCTGCCAAGCACGGTCCGTGGACCTGGGAGCATGTCAGAATCACAGAATCTCAGGACCGCCCCCCAGACCTCCTGAATCCGAATTTTCATTTTAACAAAATTCCCAGGTGAAACCTACGCACACGAAAGTCTGAGAAGCGCTGCTCTGTAAAATTCACATGGCCAAATGCCTTGCCAGAGAATTATGAATATGTATGGCAAAGCCTATTAGCACCAATTCCAAGGGGCAAAGAAATCATCTGTCTTTAAGCGGGGAAAATAGCACAGGTTGTCAGCCTTGAAACTGGGTCGCCTTTGTGGGGATTTGGGGACTTGAATTCTGCAAGGAGGGATCAGGGAAGGTAGATGTGTGTGACTTGCTCTGTACTTCGACTCGAATGTGGCTCTTCGTGGACCTTGAGCTGCCTCTGAGCAAACGTCAGAACCACGGAACAGTCTCAAGCACGCAGGGCGGGAAACTTTGTCCGGTGGCGCCGTCCAGGGCTGTGTTGAGGGTCATCCCCATGAGTGGGCACCCAGAGGCCACAGAAAACAGGACACTTACCAGCCATTACAGGAGACCTGGGGTCACAGCTTAGTCTAAGAAGACACTGCACCCCGAGAACATGAGTGGAGACGTCTTTTCCTCTGGGTCCGAGTCGAGGAACTCTCCAGGGCGCGAGCGCCGCGTCGGCAGAGGGCACTCACCTCTTAGGGGCAGGAGGACGCGCATGCGCCCGGGGAGGGGGCGGCAGGGAAGGCTGCTCGCAGAGAGCGGGGCTGAGCAGGGCCGCGAGAGGGAAGCGCAGGCCGGGGCAGCAGAGGAGCTGGAAGGGCCAGAGGCCGCGGCGTCCCGTGCAGCTACCGCAGGCCTGGGGGAGGGAGGCGACGGGGACACGACCGAGCAGACTGAACTCGGCAAGACCAAGTGTGACGAGCCAGGGCCAGAGGTCAGGAGCCGTGTGGGGAGGGCGCAGGGTGAGCGTGGGTTCCAGGCGAGACCCCGGCAGGGCGGAGGGCAGGCCCCCGGAAGGTGCGCGGGAGAGCCGAGTGCGGTCAGCCCCGTGCTTCCAGCCGGTCTGGATCACGCTGTTCCCACCGTACGAGGCTGCCCCGCACTTCCAACGAGAGACCAAGGGCACACTTCCTACCACGCCCGGCCCCGCCCCTGCGCAGCCCGGCCCGTCGCTAAACAAGACGTCAGTGTTGTGGGCTGGGAGGGGCCACACATCCTTCCCAGTGGGGTGTTTTTACGTGGGGTGGGGTAGGAACAGGTCCCTTCCTACTGGTAGGAGTCCCCAGAAAACCCCCACCTTGTCACGGAGCAAGCATGAATGACACGAAAGCTCAGGATCAGCAGCACCTGCCAAGTCTCCTCCTGTCACCCCCCATGACACCTTAAACACATGCATATGGAGACACACACATGTACACGTGTGCACACATACATGTATGTACACATGCACTGTACATACACATTCACATGCTCATGTATGCACACACAGGTGTGCACACAGATATGCGTACACACTATATGCACATACACACATTCACACGCTCACACGTATGCACAGAGACACGTGTGCACACACAGACACATGTCTATGTGCACAGAGACATGCACATGTACACGTATATCACATATATACACACGCACACCAAGACACATACACAGGGGTGCGCACACACACACACATGCACTGTTTGCAGTGTGCCAGCTACTCCCAGCGCTGGCTCTTCCCAGAACCTGATCTGAAGGCATCTGTCTGCGTGCGAAGATGAGAGACGCAGAATCTCAGGTGACAATCCAAAGTAGACGTTGGGACAGGGTCAGCCATGTGGGCTGAGGGACAAGTGTGGGGCAGGCCCAGAAACAGCTCACATCCTCAGGGCAGCACCCGTTTGGTTGCTTTGTCTGGGAGCCTCGAATGCAAACCTTAGCTGGCGTGGCACCCCCAGCAGCCAGGGGGAGGAAACACAGCATTTGTAGTGACCTTACACAATCAGCCACTCACAAATGCAGATGCACCTCCACTTACAATGGGGTTACACCCCGATAAGCCCCTCATAGGCTGAAAATATCCTCAGTTGAAAATGCCTTTATTACATCTAACCTGCTGAGCATCGTGGCTTAGCCTGGCCTACCCTGAAGGTGCATAGAACACTTACATTGCCTACAGTTGGGCAAAATCATGCGACACAAAGCCTGTTTTACACTAAAGTGTTGAATACCTCATGTAACTTATCAAACACTGCGCAGAAAGCTGCGTGGGTGCTCAAAGCACCGTTGCTACTGAATGCATATCGCGCTCACACCACCATGAAGTCGAAACGCCACAAGTTGAGCCACCACAAGTTGGGACCTGCCTGCACTTGCTGGGCACTCTCTGCTGAGGACAAGGGGTGGACAGGGGACAGGCCCCCCCCCCAAGAGACTCACGGTCCAGTGGAGATGAACCGGTCCATGGACACCAGAGCAGACTTGTGGCTGGAGCAGGCAGGAACATGTGTCCTCTGAAGGCCCTCAGACCACCCACTAATGATGTCACATGGCTCAGCTCTCTAAACCTCTGCGTGCTCAGTTTCCTCATCCATCAAGTGGGCATAGCCCCAGCTGCCTCTCAGGGTGGGGGAGGATGAAATGGGCCGAGGGCTACAGGGCTCCGTGCGTCCCTGTCGGTGGCAGCTGCAGCCGTGTTACTGAAGAACAGGGCACGTGAGGTCCGGGTTCTGGGATGGCCAATGAGGAAGACCTCAGTGACAGGGGACCCGAGCTGGGCCCCGAAGGATGGGCAGGATTGGGAGATTCCAAGCCGGGAAATTCCAGACCCTCCTCCCCCACCGTGGGTGCGTCGTGCGAGGGCGAGAACCCATGGACAGAGCCGTGTGGGCAGCGTGGTCTCAGATCTGGTTCCGGCCTGATGGCTCCCTGGCCTCTGACACCCCTGAGACCTCCTATTTTCACATTCCTGGTTTCAAAAGCCTGATCCAAATTCCCCAAGTTCAGTAGGGTCCCTGACTACTCTAAGATGCTGTAAAGTTACAGCGTTTAATCACGTCAGAGAGAGCCAGGTGAGCGACCCCACCCTGCAGACGCTTTAATGGCCCTCAGAGCCCAACTGGAAAGAACAAAGATAATTTTAACTGATTTAATAAGGAAAGAAAAACATAACTAGCCTGAATTATTGACACCTTCTTTCACCTTTTGCCAAGATAGACTTGAATTCATTTGAAAGAAAAATGTTGCCGATTGCATAAAACACACCGTGCCTGCTCTATACTTAGCAATCGCTTTACTCATCAATTAGCAGTGGGGACGTGGAACGGTGTGGAAATGCTAGGTCTCGGAAAGGGTCATCCAGTTCACTTAAAAACTGATTGAGAGTGAGGATCAAAGTGGGAATAATTAGATGTGCTCGAGTTGGACATAATTGCACATCGCTGCGATGTGCGTCGTGTTGCAGCGTTAAATTAAGTTGGGTGATGTTGGGCACGGATTTTTAAAAAACTAATCATTGCTGAACTCTCAACGTGCTGCCGTCCCACCCCCACCTGCTCTGTTTCCCAAGAACCAATGTCACAGCTCCACGGCTCGGTGCTGTGAGTACAGCAGGGAGACCCCGCCCGTCTCACCACAATCACCAGCCTCAGAGTGGGCCCCGGAAACACCACGGACCGACAAGAACACGGAGCACAGTCTTGAAACACGAGGCCCTGCCGAGGCAGCGAGTACTAATTAGTCATAAAGCGATGACGGAATCTTATTAAGTGACTGCCCAAGGCAGGGAGGGCTGAGCCAGGCTGGAGCCCAGGTGGGGCGATGGAAACCCTGAAAGGCCTGGAAGACCTCACTTCCTTAGGAAGAGAAGTTCCCAGAAGCATTGGACAAAGACACCCTGAAAACATTCTCCTCCTTTAAGAAATGCCCAGGATGTCCCCACCTCCACTGCTGGGAACACCTTCGGGTGACAGCTACACACATATACAACAGAAAAAATGTTTTTTGTAAGAAATTCGGCAAATGCAAAGAATCAGACGTGCAAAACTGGACAAAACAAAACAAAAATCTAGTTCACAATCATCTGAAGGGTGAATTAAAATTGTTTCACTTTCCTGTGGAAAGTGGGCCACGCCTTGGTTTCGCAGACAGGTGTGTTGTTTGGTTCGCTTTGCTTTGCTTGGTTTCGACTTTCCTAATTTTTTTATGCTTTGCAATGATGGATTTTGCAGAGAGAGAGAGAGAAATCTTTGATTTTCCAGCATTAAGTTCCTTTCACCAGGCTCACGAATGGGTGGCCCAACCCAAGTGTCAGCTCAATAAAAATGGAGCTCGTGAGTCAAAGTGTTTGGACAAGAGGCCCAGAAAGAACAGGTTTCAGGTTTGAGAGGGATTTTCACGAAATCACAGACTGCAGAGCCGGGACTTTGGCAATTACCAAGCCCAGCTGGAGCTAGAACCCAAGGCACCTGTTGTACCTTTTGGTGCTGCAGGTGACAGACCCTCGACTCAAAGGTAACTTATCACTTCATGCAACTGCAAAGTCTCTGGGCAATTCTGGCTCCTGGCTGGGCTGGGTCTAGTTGCCCAAACTCTGTTGCTAAGGCTCCGCCGTCTCCTTGGCTCTCCCTCTGCTTCCGGGGTGTGGGCTGCTTCTTCAGGCTGCACAGCTCGGAGCTCTCCTGGCACAGCAGCAAAGTGGCCGCCACCGCCCCCTTCTGCAGCCTCGCTGTGCACACCGAGCGTAAAGTGGGCCTCTCCTCTGCTCCCTCCTGCAGAAGCCGGACACCTTCTTCTCAGGAGCCCCAGCAAACGGCCTCTTTCTTCCCTCTCTCTCTTCCTGAGCCCATCACAGCCCGGGGAAGGGAGCCATGATGGATGGAGGCCACCGTGGGGCCCTCGGTTCTCCCCGGAGGTGGGAATGCAGTCGGTCCCTGCCAGACCTCAATGCAAAATCGTGTTTCACCGCAGGGAGAGGGAGGCATCAGTGCTGAAGGATCTACCCACAATGTGTCCATCGGGCTCTGGAACACTCCGAGGGTTTTGCCATCATGGTTTGCATAACACTTCAAAATAGTAACTTATTTTCGTTTTTGGTCACCTCATTTTCCCTTTCTCCCCACCACTTTCCAAGTGTGGGGAGGCGGAACGCTGCATTGGAGAGATCGCGGCTCGCTCAGCGGCCGATCGCTGCTGCCCTGGACCCTGGCGGGCAGGGGCGAGTCTGCACAGAGGCGAGCGCAGGGGCCCCTGCCCGGCTGCACTGGGGACAGCAGAGGTGCTGAGCCTGCCAGGACAGAAGGGCCACGTGTCCTGCGGCCCTGTGGTTTCTGCACCCCGACCCCTGAGCCCATCTAAGACCATGGACGCAGGAGGGTGAGAGTTAAACTGTGGCAGCCCAGAGACTCCAAAGCAAGGGGTGGAGAGCACACTGTGCGCTGAAGCTCCACCCCGCACCGCTACACTGAAGACACACATGCCTCAGTTTCCCCACCTGTAAAACAGTGCTAGCATCAGTACCCTCTTCCCATGTAACGCCTTGGCCTGGCTCAAAGTACACGCGACACGTGTTGGCTCCCACAGGGACTCAGACCAGGACTCCAGCTGATTCCGGGGCAATGGGAATCGGCCACGTTTCCTGCAGAATTGGGTTCACAGATGGAGCCTCACACCTGGCACTGGCACCAGACGACCCAGGGACTCTACGGACCTCAGACCTTGGCCATCGATAAGTAGCTTCCCGGTGCACGCAGGGAGGGCAGCCATTTGCCCAACTGTAAGGGGTGTCTTCTGTGTCAGTGATCAGATCCACCTGCAGACAGAGACCCCTGACTCAACCAGCATTCACTGTGACTGACAAGCAAGTCTCCAGGCAGGAAGGAAGTGACCTTGAAGTTAGAGACTGGGCTGGTGTGATGGATGCACGTGAGTCGCCCGACTCCAGGAAGGGGTGAAGTGGGATGGGGCGAGCACCACCGTTGATTTGTCTATAGCGAGGGTGTGGCGTGCGGAGAGAATGCAAGAAGCTTGCCGTGCATTTCCACAGCGCGGCCGGCGGCCGTGCGGCATTCTGCGGGAGGAGAGGGTATTCAGAGAGCGGGCTGCCAGACATCATGTGTCTCCAGAACACAGCAGCTTTGGGAGGAGCTAGAAACTGCACCGCGGCTGAAAGTCACCATCTGCCCTTGGCCAGCGCGTGGACTGAGCTGCGGGAATCCTCGCTTCCGGTACAAGGGCGAACGGCATGGACTCCTCTCCCTGCTGGGCTCAGGACGAAATGACCGATGGATGGGCCGGGACAGGATAAGCAGGGAGCCGGGAGCTCGGTCCTGCCCGGTTCCATGTAGACAATCGCAGCTCGGGCGGCTGGAAGGCTGCCGCTGGCCACCCCTGCCGCCGCCCAAGCAGACCCCTCGCTGGGACGCGCCTGCGATGTCCGAGGGAGGCGTGTTGCAGAAGGGCGTCTCTGCTTCCGCTGAGGGAGGGCAGGAGGGGAGGGGCCTGGGGACCACCGGGGTGCTGTGACCTTCTGGCCACTCCGAGAAGGTTGAGCTCGTGGACTTCTGGGTTGGGGAGGGGAACAAATCCTGGGGGCAGGGGCCAGGGGCACGGCTGCTACTACTGGCCAGAGAGGCCACTTTGACACAGAGGTGATGGGCACTCAGCCTAGCCCAGGACCCCGTCCCCGAGGTGCTTCCTATAGGATGACACAGAGACGTCATTTCCAGTGGAGCCGCTTACTCCTCGCTCCAACTCAAGGGAATGCTTGCTCTGGGCGATGGTTACAGACCAGAGTCCGGGTAAATTCCTCTCATCTCTCCTAAGTTGGTGCCCACCTCAGCCCAGAAAATGCATACAGCAGGCATATACGTATGCGCGTTACAGCACACACCGTGAGCCCCGAGCCTCACCACGGCAAACGTGGGCACCAACATGCTGAAAAACAAACAGCTCGGTCTCTTTAGACATTAAACTTTCATTGGATCTAGAATCAGAGCATCAAGAAATGAAAATTATTCTGAGACTTTCTTAGCATGAAATAAGAGATATTTAGGAAAGAGTCCCTGCTGTTTTTTCTACACTGAAGGATTAAAAGAAAAGAAAAAATATAACGAATTGAGTGAACCAGAAGGGGGACTTGGAGGTGGGAGAGCTTAAGCCAGGTCCCCAAAAATGGGCCGGGACGGCGAGCAACAGAACGTCTAGGATTTGTTCTTAAAAATAAGAAAAGTTAACTGACGCCTCTTATTGAAAAAATACCACTGTGCGGGCAGAGAGATGGTGCTCCGGGAGTCTTGACCACGGAATGTGCAGGAGAGAAATAAAATCTCCCTCTGTCTGCCTCTGGAGTGGGGGTGGGCCGCACGTTGCTTCCCAGGCGGCAGGCGGGCAATGTTTGCGGGACACACAGATGAATGGGGGAATGGGGGAATGGAAACACGCATCTCTGCAGGGGGCCAGGCTCCAAATCCTGATTAGCTACCAGATTAATCAGACATATTTAAGGAAAGTTCACCTCTAGAAATCTTTAAAAATCAGCATTCACATTTTCTGAGCGAGCAGCAGTGGCAGCCCTCACTGCCGGGGCTGTTTCTCCGAGTCTCAGGACTGCGTCTCGCAGAAAGAAATCGTTTCATGGCCCTGGTGCGCGCACAGAAGCACACAAACGTCTCAGCGAGCAAGGTTTCCTCGGGTGTTTTCTGCTTTCTCTTGTTCTGTTTCGTCTTTTACATATGTGCTGCCCTGACCTACCGGACTGACTCCAAAACCCACTAATGGTCCACAAGCCACAATGTTAAGAGCAGCGCTGGAGAGGACACAGGAGGAAGGTGCTGGCTGTCCTGGCGGGAGAGGGGCCGGCACGACGCGGTTGCGTGCTCACTGCGCGTCCCGCCGCTGACTGGACCACGAGGCTGACACCGGGAGAGAGGAGGGGGAGGGCACGAGCGTGGCCGTACATCCCCAGCCCCTGTGCACTCCCGCACGCGGGCGTATCACACCCCTGCCACGCTCACTGTGTGTCCAGCTGCGGATGACACATGCAGTGGCCCCCGCGGCTGCGTGGGCACCCCCGTGGCTGAGCGTCCGGACCGGGTGACCTGTGCGAGCTCTGCCCACGCTCGGCCTCCCCTGACCCCACATGTCCCGAAGGGTGGGGGAGAAATCGGAAGCTGAGATCGAGCGAGAGACCTGCCTGCCCTGCCTGAGGCGGGTTTGGAAGAGGACAGTGATGGGGCAGGACTGACCGGCGGGCACAGGGGAGAGCAGGGCTGTGTGAGGCGGAGGGCGGCGGACATGCCGTTGGCCGGAGCCCTGCTGGCCGGCGCCTGGCTCACTGCAGGTTCGCCACAGACCCTCGGTGGATGGGGACAGATGGACAGACAGGAGGGCAGGCGGGCAAAGGAGGTGGGTGTGAGCAGAGGTCCTCCAGGGCTCAGTGGGAAGGCCGTGCCCGGCTGCCCCCAGGGCCCTCTGGGTCCCCGCACTCAGGAGTCGGGGAGATGCTGGGGGCCTGCCTGCCCACTGCCGTGCGGCTGCTTCCTGCCCTGCTGCCTTTGAAGCGGGCGGGAAGCCCTGCAGGCCCGACGGCTGCTACTTCAAAGAGCCTGGCATGCCGGGATTCCCCGCCGCGGAGCCCGGGGCCCTGGGCCTGACAGGGAAACTCCAGACCGGGATGGGGAGCCGTGGCCCCGAGAGGTGGGGCTTCCTGGGCCATGTCAGGCCCCCCCAGGGGCAGGTGCACAGAGATCCCCCAAAGAGACGGCCGTCTGGACAGACCTTTCCTGAGCACCCTCATCCCGGCCTCCGGCGACCTTCTCTCGAGCTCTCGGACGGCTATGGCGCATTAGCCCACTGATTCTGTCCAATGAATGAATGGAGGGAGGCGGGAGGGTCTCCCCAGGTATCTACACCCCCTCCCCAGGAAGGCCGTCTCTTTGGGGGCTTCCGGATGAAGAAGCAGGTGTGGCTGAGTTTGGTCCGGCCAGAGTCCCCGAGGTCAGGCACGGGAGGGGTCCTGTGCCCCACCCCCGTGCTGCCCCAGAGCCCCCGGCAGCCGGGCAGGGTGCCGCCCTCTGACCTCGTCCCCACACCTCCGCCCTGGGCTTCTCCTTCGAGGACTGTTCCAGACACATCGCGCTTCAGAGGGAGCAGCAAAATGCTAGTCAGAAAAATGAATTCTCACAACTTAACCACGAAATAATATTACATCTTAAGTTGTGATTAATGTTAATACTAGGAAATAACATTGATATCATTAACGTTAAGCTGTAGTTAGTATTCCAGCTTAGCCAGGAAACGGCAGCAGCCTTCAGCAGTCCCGGGGCAGGTGCGACGTGGCGTTAGTGAGCGCGGGGGCGGGCGCAGAGGAGAGGCCACGGAGGACGCACCGTGCCGGGTCCCTTCCCGCCTTCCTGTCGGAGCCCTGAGCGCCAAGGACAGACACGTCCGTGTTTCACCGTCCCCGGGACCAGGCCCCCTTCACACGCACACCCATTCAGCTAAACCTCACCAATCAGATGGCGACGCCCATGACCCGCCCACCTGTGATTTCGTCTGTGCGGCAGACACCGACCACATGCCCACTATGCACAAAATGACGTTTTGAGATTTCACAGGAGAACGAGACAATCAAAGACAAATCAAAGATTTACAAAAGGCAATATTTGTTTGCCTTTTGACAAACACATTTGTCAAAAATAGAAAAGTAAGTGAGGTTATTTGAAATGCGACCTGAAAGGCTAGGAGACGACCCAAGGGGGCAGCGGGGCGGGGAGGACGGGGGGCGGGAGGCCCCGCTGAGGAGGAAACACCTGAACGACGAGGAGAGGCCAACCCCGCAAAAAGCGGCGTGAGCGCTGCAGGTGGGGCCGCGGAGGTGCAGGGCCCGAGGCCTCTCTCTGGGTGCCGCGAGGACAGCGCTGGCTGCCACAGAAGGCCGTGCCCTCCACGCGACGTGCCATCGCCGGAGGCTGCTCAGCCAGGGTTTTCCAGACCCCGCCCCGTGGGACAGGTGCCGGCGGAACGTGAGCCCAGCGTGTGCGGCGCTGCCGGCCAAGTGGGTCAGAAGTTGCTGCCCCTCCCCGAGCTCTCGTCCCTGTCTCGACAAGACCGAGGCTTCTGAGACCCTGTGGAGCCCGAGGAAGGAAGGGCCCAGCGGGGGTCCCTGAACTCCGAAGGGGGCCCGGCTTCCCACGACCAGGGACACCTGCCTTGCACTCTTACACGAGCAAGCACGCATTTCCATCGTGCGAGACAGCGGGGTTTCAAGGTTCATGATCTTTCCAGCAGCTATGAGTGTTATCCCCACCAGCAGTGCAGGTGAACAGGCACCGTGGTACTTGTCACTGGACTGTCCCCGAGAGCCGGGAAGAGGGACTCGCCCTCCGCACTTCTGCAGTCAGATTTCAGACCTCAGCTCTCAGGGCCGTCATGAACACGAGAGCAAAATGACAGGTCCGACGTCAGCTGGCTGAAGTGCGGCTGAAATAATAGCCAGTAAAATCTATTAGGCTGGAAATGAGAATGGGGAGAGATAAATCAGGTGCTCATTATGGGCTGTTGCAGAGGACGGAGGGGTGGAGCCTTTCTGGGGTGCAGAGCCCGCTGGCCGAGCACCTTGCGGAGGACGATTCACTCCGACCTCGCGTCTCAGCTCTCCCCTCACGACGCTATTACCTTAATTATGAACAGAGGACTTGGAGTTTCCTTGAAACATAAATGAGCGTGTCCCGCCTAATTATTAAATGCGAGAACAGTTCAGCCATTTTCTCAAAACTGTTAGTCCTCAGAGGAAGAAAGGGCCGCGGTTTCTTATTAATTCTGACTTCATTGCTGAACTTGAAGCCAAGTACCCGGGCAAGGAGAGAGGGTTGTTAGTAATGATTCCAAATAGTCTGTGCCAGTCCCTGAGACCGTCTCTAAGCATCCCGGATAGACACTAAATGAGAATGAAATGACCTTTACTTTAAAATCTGAACTTTTCAGTTTAATGTCAATCCTATTAATAAGAATAATAAAAAGAATATTAAGAACAGATGCCGTTCATTGTTTACCGTGTGCAAAGTACCACACTAAGCAGTTTACATACACTGTTTTTTCTACTCCTCAGCAACACCAAGTGATGGTTTTATTATCCGCATTCGTATATGACAAACCTGAGACTTCACGGGGTAGAGTAACTTGCTCAAGTTGCACAGCAAAGGCAAGATTTGAACAAAAGTCTGTCTGATCCCGAACTCTATGCTGCTGACTGCTATGCCCAGATGTCTTCGACTGTGTCCCTGAGGACACTGGTGGTTCTGTGGCGCGTTGACAGGTACTCCTCGGAACGCAGGGAAATGCGGCATTACCTCACTAACTGCTGTGTGAGTTGTATTTAACTCACGCTGGTGTTGAGCCCGGGGCCTCGTGAAGCATGTGTAACTCACACGTCTCTTTACCTTGGGAGCTTCGTGGTGCGCAGGCAACTCACGCTGCCACGCTGTAGCACACATGTTACGTGATGGGTGGCCCCTGGGCAAAACCCTGCAGTTGGTTGGTGACAGTCTTGATTGTTGATGACCTTACTGTTATTAATGTAATTAATATTGACAGTTTAATTGCATATAACTCACACACAGAAAACAAAAAAAAAAATAACAAATTTTTCATTAAATTAGAAAGGATCATTTTGCTTTTGAAGTTTTTATTCTATTTTCATAAAACACCGTGGCTCCAAGGGAGAATTTTTTTTTCTAGTGTGGCAGACAGTGTGTTAAACACAATTTACACAGGGTTCTCTCTGCAGGAGTTGTCAGAGCCCTTGCTGAGCAAACGTGTTCTGAGTCTGCAAGCAGGGTGTGCCACTTGCCACAGATGCGCCGGACCAAACACCTACAGATGCTCATGGGAAATGGTCTGCACTGCCCACCACAGAGGACACGGGATGAGCCCACAGCAGGATGAGCTCACAGTGTTTGCTCAGACCTCGTGGCCACCGCGCCCACCGCCCTAAACTCAGGAGGAGCCAGAGAGCAGCTCGGCGTACGAACCTCTGGCTGGTCACCCAGGAGTGGGCTGCAGGCTGACTGCCGGGGTGTCAGCCTTGCCTCTCACAAGTGACGCGACTGGGGCCAGTTAGTTAGCCCCTTTCCTCAGCTTCTGCGTCTATAAAGCACAAGCAATAACGCGACCCCTTGCAGGTGCATGGGAGCAGCTGGAGCTGGTGTATGCTGGTGCTAGGGACCCCCTTCTGCCGCCCCTGGGCCTGTTGTGACCCCCAAGCACTGTTTCTGCTGCGCCCCCTTCCCGGTGGGCGTCTTGCTTGTGCTCATTCCTGGGCGTCCCATCCTTTCAGCCCAAAGACTCAAACCTCAGAGCCACCTGAGCTAGAGCCGGGGGCTTAGACTCCCATTCCTGCCTGGCCACCTGCTGGCCTCGCAGCTGCACAGCCCCTTCATCCATGCCCCGGTGTCCCCTGGAAGTGCAGAGGGTGACAACCAACGCCCCACGGTGGTCCTGCCGCTGCTGGCGTGCTGTGCCTTGAGTAAGCTCCGGACAGTTCCAAACCCAGCCACACTGGCTCGGAGGTGTTGGGGCCTCGTCCTCGCACAGGAACAGAACCATCGATGGCCTCGGGACCCAGGCCTGCCTGGGTGTCGTGCTCACAGCATCCTCCTCCTTGCTAAGGGCGCTGTACGCAGGCCGGAGCGGCCCGCCGAGGCAGGCGGTTTCCTCTCCTGGGCTGGGGGTGTGAAGGCTGTCCCGTCTCACTCTCTCTGGGCAGGCAGCGTCACAGGCCGGGAAGCGTTCAAGTCCCAGGGAGCAAAATCGCGCCCTGGGCAGCTGACGCGGCGGTTGTGCTTGTTCTCAACGTTTGTCTGCAGTGAGTGGTTCTGTTTCGCTGAAGGATCCGGGCTCTCTTTGAACAATTTGATAAACTGGCTCGAGGGACAATTGTAGGAACAGTGCCAAAAATCAGGCTGTAAATCGTGAGATAAATGTAGTTCCTACAGGTGATACTAACTGTTCCCACACTCCCACCTCCCACCTCCAGCAGAAGAAAGTGTCCACAAACGTGCAATTCTCAGAAATGAATCCTTTGGGCAAAATACCCTCATTCGGCTTAGATCAACCTGGTTGTGCAGAGGCCTTGGATGAGACTGTCTGGGAGCAGGTTAATCCTTCTGGAATAAGTACAGTGAGACCTATAACCATCCCGGAGGCCACCCGGCACCTCTGCTCTGGCCTGGGCCCTCCATGTGTTCCAGGCTTCCACGGAGAGAGCCCAGAAGAGGCCACATCTGCTCAAGGCCTTTCCAGGAACAATGCTTTCTACAGCCCTTCTGTTCCGCGCTCTCTGTCCTGGATAAAGCACGAGAGGCTCCTGCCCTGGGCCGAGCTAGAGAGGAGGCAGAGTGTTCTGTCTGGAGGCAGCGGTGCCAGCTGGTGAGCACCAAAGTCTGGCCGGGCCAAGACTCCCCACCCCAGCCTCTGCGTCCTAGATCCTCGCACTGCCAGACCCCCGTGGGCCTGTGACCCCTGATCCAACCCCCTGGGTGCTCAGGAAGTAGTTGGTTATTTCCGCATGAAATGATCCAGGTCCCCAGGGAGGAAGCTTCGGCCCAAGTCCCGAGAGCCCTCGAACACCCCCTCCGCCGGGCACCCCCACAGCTCTGCGGCAGGGGCCCGGCCGTCTCGTTGCAGCCAGCAATGGGGGTGCTTTCCAAGGACACAGTTGGGACCAAGGGGGAGAGTTGTGCAAAGAGATGCAAGAGCTGCCGGGAGCGCAGGGAGGGCTTGCCCTGAGCTGTGATTTCCGTAGGTTTCCCACGGGCAGACAACCCAGGGCTGCCCTGAACCGGGGCCTTGGACAAGGTGTGTGCAGCCCCCGCGGGAGAGTGCTGCGTGTCTGCGCGGCTGGGGCTGCCGTGGCCTGAGCTCCTGGCAGGAGGGCAAGGCCACGGCAGGGGAGGACAGGGAGGCCGACCTTGCTCCGGCCTCCTGAGGACATCCCCGCTCTCTGGCCCAACCTCCCCCCGGAGCGAGGTGGAGGGATCCCACGGCCAAGCGCACCTCAGAGGCCAGGCCAAAGATAATTGTCCCTGAAAGACACCTGGGTGCAACTCTCCGGTGTAAATGTTCCATTTGGCCGCCTGGGCTCATCCATTATTCATGGTAATGACAACAAGCACTTCTGTGGGGCTTTTCGTCTTCAAACCGCTGTGCAAACAGGGCGGGGCGGACCTGAACTTCGGTTCTCTCTCCTCTCCACCCAAGTGCGTCCCGCCCGCGCAGGGGTCCAGGCGCGCAGCGGGGCCGAGCTCCTGCAGAAGCCAGGCCAGTCCGGCCAGGCCGCTGTGCCGCAGGAGGGAAAGAACCCTCCAGAATGCACAGCATCCGTGTTTTCAGAAACCAAAGAGATTACCTAAACATCGAGCAAGGAAAGCCTTCACTCTTTTCATTTTTCCAGCAAGGAGCAAGGTTGACGTACGTAATTCAAAAGAGGATCAACAGTCTCCCCACCCCCAGAGTAGAACGAAACCACCGCCACGGTCAAAATGACGAGCAAACTGCGTGTGGCACAGCTTACGAAATGCTGCTTAAACAGCGTCGCGTCTGTGACTGCGCTGCGTTCTCCCCGCTGCGACTCCACTCCCACCCCAGGGTCCCGCCTCGACGACGCAGGCCGGGGACGTGGCGTCCGCAGCCTCGGCAGTGAGGGAGGTGCCCTCCCTGGCGGTCTGGATGCTGAGGGGTGGTGGGCGTGTCCCTGCCACCGGGGAGCCCCCAGCCTGAGCCACCGAGCAGCCCCGCCAGCGCCCTCCAGGCGCAAAGGGTGCAAGGCTGAGGCTGAGAGAGCGCCGGTTCAAATGCGCGGGTGGGGAATGTTCTTTTCGGTTGATAACATCTCGACATAAGGTGTTTTTGGAAAACTACAGAACATTCATTTTCCTTTCATCGTGTTTCAGTCTGGATAGCTCAGGGACTTTGCGCACACGCGGGGATTAGACCTTTTCCTCTGATCATCTGCTGTGGGACCCAAAGAAGCCATCTCGTAACTGGGGTGAGGGTGCCGCCTGGCCGCCCCACGCCGGCCCTATGATTGGACGGTGGGGGCTCTGTCGCCTGCTACCAGCCTGGGTGCACCGGCGTGGGGGGGGCCTGGTCACTCTGCGTCGCCTCGACACCGTGCGGGCCACAGGCCCTCCCGCCGGCACCTCTCGTCCTTCTCCAGCAGAGACGGAAACCTCCTGGGGATCAAACAGTCCCCCTCAGATTCAGATCGTGGGTGCCAGACTGCCAGTGCCTTCCTCCGGGTCCTGGGGCACACGGCTGCAGGCCGCCTCCCAGGCCTGGCTGGCGACCCCTCATCTGCCCCAGCCCAACCCCTGCGGCCTGGTGTCACAGCTCCTGCCTCTTCCCGAATTCCTGGAGCGAAGAACGGAGGACGGGCTGGACGTCGCTCTGCCCCAGCCGGGTGGGGCGGGTACCCACTGCCCGAGCCGGCCGTGTCGTTTGGAAGGTGACGGGCAATGGGACAGGCTTCTCAAAATCACAGGCAGCTGGGATGTGAGCAAAGAAGTCGAATGTTCGCGAAGGTTGCAGCTGCCTCGTTAGACCCACACGCAGTGAGGGGAACGGAAAGTCAACACCCGCGTTCCAAAGGGGCTGTTTTTGAGACTAAGGGTACTCTTCCCCTGTATTTCTCTCCTCTTCTAAATTGATCTTAAAATTATTTATGGTGTAACATGCTTTATTTTAAAATCCTCCATTAAGTGGAATAACGCGAGAACAGAGAATTCCACTCGCATAGGCAGAAGCTCCTGCCACACACGCCTTGTCCTCGCCTCTCACGGCGGCGTGCTCTCCTGCAGACGAACCAGGAGTCCTTCTGGGTGTTCAGGGCCTCGTTGGACTCCCCCTTCCTCTGCCGCTTGGTGATTTCTGGGTTGGGGATGGTACCAGCCACCCCGGAGTGCACCATGCGGCTTGCAGCAGACCAAGGGCAACCCACGGGGAAGTCTGAGGGTTTTACATTTCCAACGCGCTCACTGTGATGTTCTGCTCAAGGGGGTGTGTGAACAAAACTGCCCGATGGTCCGAGGGGCTCCAACTGTCTGAGTCAAGACTGGGCCTCCTCTGCCCAAGGAGGGGCCCGGCCCGCCTCCCCCCTGCAGCAATGGTTGGCAAACGTGGGGACAGGCAGCTCCTTTTGCCAGTTTTGAGAGTCTGTCACTACCCACGCACTCGTCGTTTATGCCAACGAATGCCAAACTGAAGACACTATTTAATTTCATCATGAATCTGTTCCAAGAAATGGCACCTTCCCACAGACAGACGTGTGTGTCTGTGGCTGGTGGGGGAGGGCGGCGCTGGCGGCGGGTTGGCACCATCTTGCAGGAGTCGACTGCTCACCTCCTTCCGCGAACGTTTCCCAGGTACTCTTCTTTCAGGTGTAAATGTAAGGTGTTCATCGCTTTTCGAAGCCTGTGCTATATTCACTGCTCAAACATTCTCAGGAAAATCCATTTTCTTACACGGCTAGGGCAAATCCTTAGGGTCAGATTTGCTTAAGAGAAAATTTCTTTTACAATTGCGTTTGCTACTCAGGGCGTAACCTAGACACTTTATTTAACTTCTGGGAGTCCGAGGATGATTAGAGGGAGTCGCCACTTAGCTCAGCAAAGAGAAACGGAGATGAGGATGGTGAGAACCTCACGTGCCAGTCGCTGGGCATCGTCTCATTTGACGCCCAAGACGACCACTTTATGGGTGAGGAGGCTCAGACTTCGGGAAGTTAAAGAAAATGTCTGGGTTACACTCAGTTGCAAACTCTTATATAAAACAAATTTTCTGTTATGCCAACCTGAAGTTAGGATCACTGTTTGGCTGGGGATGACTGTGATGTTCCAGCCCAAATTTAGTCTGTGTGTGTGAGAGAGAGAGAAACTTGTTCAAACAAAGAAATTAGCTGGCTTATTTGAAAGCAATTTGATTCCCAGCTGAAAAGTCTAGTTTCTCTCCGGACACACTCGGGGAGCGGCAGGGGGTGGGGGATCAAGCGGGGGCGGCACCGGCTTTCGCTCCACGCGAGAAACGGGCTCCCCTCCGACGCAGAGGGCGCGGCCTGCCGGGCTGCACGCGTGCGACGTACACACTCAGGATGGCCCGAGCGAGGGGAACGCCAGCCTCACGCTCGGCCAGGAGAAGAGGCAGAGAGGGAGGAGAGGAGATTCAGAACATGACAGCGCCTACCGGACAGTCCTCTGTTTACTTTCTGCAACTTATGACGGTATTTACTTGCGGTTTTTTTTCTAGGTGGTAGATTTATGGATTTTTTCTATCTACTTTTCTAATAATGAGCATATGTTTAGTGCATAATTCTTTAAGTTTACCTTAAAATATGCGATATATTCAGTTAATGAGGTTGGAACTTGGAAGTAAAAATATTCTTAGCAAATTAAACCATAAAACCTACAGATGAATCAAAAGAGATGTGTGCAAGGTCCTCTAGAGAGACAGGTGTCCTGTGGTCAGCAAGACTAGCGTGTGATATAGGCCGGTCCACGGTGCGGGCACACGTCACATCAGTGTGCGGCACAGACCGGTCCACAGTGTGGGCACACATCACATCAGTGTGCGGCGCAGGCCGGTCCATGGTGGGGGCACACGTCACATCAGTGTGTGATGCAGGCCGGTCCACGGTGGGCGATACAGGCCAGTCCACAGTGGGGGCACACGTCACATCCTTGTGTGGTGCAGGCCGGTCCATGGTGGGGGCACACGTCACATCAGTGTGTGACGCAGGCCGGTCCACGGTGGACAATACAGGCCAGTCCACGGTGCAGGCACACGTCACATCAGTGTGTGATGCAGGCCGGTCCACGGTGCGGGCATAAGGATACAGTCCGGTGCCTCCCCTCAGACCCCTGCAGCTGGTCCGCACGATGGTCATAATGGAAGTTTGGGTGGACCTAGGCACCAGCCTGTTGCCCTCCTTGCTCTAACTCCAAGCTCACCAGGTAACATTCCTTTTGGCTTTTCAGGTAGATTTCTCAACAGGAAGGGAAACGTATTAATCGTGAACGTGAGTGTACATCCTCTGGGTCTACACCCTTTTCATTCTAAATGAGTAATTGGCGTGATGATTTTCTGCCTCAGCCCATGGGATCCCGTGTGACATGAGGCAGCGCCTGAGCCTGCCCTTGCACTCTGGGAGCAAACCCAGAGCTGCATTTCTGCACCTGCACAAACAAGGACCTGCTTGAGAACAGGCTGGTGCTGCTTTGGGAGGGTCTTCCTCACTGTGTCCTCTCCCCGTGTCTCTGATGAGTCTCTAGCTGCAGGGGCCGCGTCACAGGCTTCCTCACGCATATGTGCCAGAATGCTGCGCGTCCGAGGGCTTCTCACGGGAGCAAGCGGATTTGCCAGCACGCGTTCGCTCCGCCGGGTCACACTTCCACCGTCATCTCAACTACAGTGGCGCTCGAGTGAAATTGGGCTCATGTGTCTCAGTGTAATATCATCAAGATCCACCAAGACCTTGGAGAGTATAAGTAGCATTTTCCTTTTAATTGTTAAGCCGTATCCCGTTGTCTGAAAATGCGGCAATTGGATTATCCATTCACAATGGACAGACTGTTGGGTCGTTTCCCACTTGGGGCTGTTGTGAATGAAGCTCTATGAACACCCAGCGGACAAGTGTTGGTGTCATCGTGTGTTTTTACTGCTCGAATAAATACCCAAAGTGACATCGCAGCGATAATATATCATAATGAATATGTTTACATTTATGGGAAACTGCCAGTGGTTTTCCAGAGCGGTTGTATCGCCGGCAGCACACGGGGCTCCAGCGGCTCCACGTCTCTGCCGACGCCTGGCGCCGTCGGTCTTTGTCACGCTGGCCGTTGCAGCGGGCAGGCGGTGGCACCTCCTGCTCTCAATTCACAGCTCCCTGATGGCGAACGGTGCTAACGTACACACTGGACATCGCATTTTCTGCCACAAATTGTGTGTTCAAATCCTTGGCGCTTTTTAAAAATTGGGTTGTCTTTTCATTAATATAATTGAGTTTTTAATGATGGTTTATGTAGTTTGCATGGGAGCTCTTTGTCAGATACACGGTTGCAAATATCCTCTCCTAGCCTGAGCCTTTTCTTTTTCTGGATGGCGCCTTTTGAAGAGCAGGAGTTTTTAATGTTGATAAAGTCCATGTGTCCATTCTCTCTTTTATAATTTGTGCTTTTTATAAATAGGTAACTTTTGCCTACCTCAAAATCACAAAAATTTTCTCTTATGTTTTCTTCCATAAGTTTGATAGTTTTACTTTTAGGTCCTTGATATGTTTAAAATTGATTTCTGTGTGAGGTTAAGAGCTGCAGGCTGCTGGCGTTTCCATAGTGGTTCCCACTCCAGTTATAGAAAAGAGCATCTATTCCCCACCTTCGCCAAAAATCGATGGATCACACACACGCAGACCTATTTTGGTCTCTGCTCTGTTCTGTTGGCCTGTGTGTCTGTTGTATGCTGATCCTGCACTGTTCCCATTACTGTAATAAGCCTCAAAATCCAATGATGTGAGTTCTCTGAATTCTTTCCTGTTTCCAACATTGTTCACATTGTTTTAAGTCCTTTGCTTTTCCATGTAAATTTTAAAATTTGCTTATAAATTTCTGCCAAAACATAAGCATGGTTCGATTATTATTGGGATTGCACTGAATACATAGACCTGTTTGGGAGGAATTGACCTCTTAGTTATATTATGTCTTCAAATCTATGAATATAATGTATCTCTCAGCTTATTTCGGTCATCTTTAATTTCTCTCAGCAATATTTCATAGTTTTGAGTATACAAATGCCTCACATACTTTGTTCAACTTATCTCTAAACATTTCATATTTTTTATGCTGTTAGAAATTATATTTTTAAATCAGTTTCCAATTGTTCAGTTAGTATATAGTAATATAAGGGATTTTTGTACATCAACTAGTACCCCGTGGCCTTGGTAAACTATTAGTTTTTGTAGGTTACTAGGATTTTCTACGTACACTAACCCACTGCCTGGGCAGATTGGAACCTTCCCTCCCAATCTCGCTTTGTATTTCTTTTTCCTGCCATATTGCACTGGACACGAATGTGGACGCACATTGTTGGGGGGAAATGGTGGGAGCGATAGCCTTACTGAATTTCTGTAAGGTAAGGTAGGCAGGCAGCTGTGCAGTGTAAGACAAGAGGAGGAATCGAGGGGTACACCATGATTTTGGCCTGGAATCCTGGAGTTTTTGTCAGCAGAGGCAAGGCAGAATTGGAAGGACCACAGTTTTTGGCGTGTGGGTTTGTGATGCCAACGTCTCAGTGCAGGCGCAGGAAGCAGGTGCAGCGGGCACTGAGAGGTCTGTGCTGACGAAATGCCTCAGATGAGAACCGCGTGGTTCAGAGGACAAAAGGGGGCGTGAGCCAGGGTGGGTGGGCAGGACTGGGTGCAGGGTGAGGCCCTTGCGCCAGGACTGGAGTCGTGGTGAGGATCCGCTGAACAGGAGGGGCAGGCTGACTGCACTCTGACGCCGAGGACAAGAGCGTGGGCTTCGCTTTTCTGAGGTGCAGATCAGCCTTATTTCTGCCCATCGTGTCCATGGCCCAATGTTATCAAGCCTGGTCCCCTCGCCTTATCGAAAGGGAGTCGTGGTTGATTTATGTGCCCCCCTGACTGCATCGGGGGTGCCCAGATAGCTGGTTACAAGTGTTTCTGGGTGCGTCTGGGGGTGTTTCCAGGTGAGAACGGCTTTGAAAGCAGGTGGCTGTTCTCAGTGCAGGTGAGCCCCGTCCAGTCCGCTGAGGTTCGATCCTCAGCAGGACAAACGCAGAGGCGGAGGAATCCTCGCGCCTGACTCCAGAGCAGGCGACCTTCCTGAGTCTCCAGCTTGCGCGTGGCGGGTTGTGGGACTTCTCAGCCGCCATAATTGCATGAGCCCGTTCCTCAGGGTAGATTTCTTGTGTACACACCCTATTGTTTTCTGTCCCTGGAGAGCCCTAACACAGGAGTCTTGCACAGAGGCAGCGGAGTTTTAAGAGGTGGCGTTCCTGAGAGCAAGTCAGAGAACAAAAGAAACAGGAAGGTGGGCTTCGTGTTTGCATCACGTGGCATCGTGGCTGTTTCTAGAAAGGCTTCCTGGGGGCTGCACCTGGGAGAGTCACCAGGTCGCCCCCCGGCAAGTGCCTGCGTTCCACAGCGGAGCACACAGAGGCCAGGAAAGAGTGGCTCACTCGAGCCACACGCCGCCGGCACAGGGACAAGCCCGTCTGCACCTGAGCGTCTGTGCTCGCCGACGCACCCTCCAGAGGTTGCTCCGACAGAAAGCGCACGTCCGACATACCAGCCCAAATGTCCTGCCAAACCAGCACCCGGTCTCCACGGGCGCCGGGAGAAATTGTGCCGCAGATGCAAACTTCAGCTCCGCTCATTTGTCCGTAGACGCCCCACCTTCCCTTCTTCCTTGTTTATTTCTACCTTTCTGTTTCCTGGGCTGACGCTATTAATAAAACTTCCAGCAAAATCTTAAGAAACTGACAAGCTTAGAGTCAAGGGTGTAGCTCGGCCGAGGAGCTCAGGTGCACAGAAACATTTTGTTTGTTTCCAGTGCAGTTTTCTGCTCAAGCTCCCCGTCTTCCCAGGGGGAGAAAACTCAGTATCCTCAGTGTCGCCTCCTCCTTTGCCCTTGGCCGTTGCCCTGTGTTTCAGGGATACCAGACTGACAAGATTTGAGGGGCAGAGCTCTGGTCCTCAGGGCCTTCCCTCCACGTGGCACCTGCTGCAAGACCTGTCTCTCTTCTGACCTTGGCTCCGATTTGTGAAGGTCACTGCCAAACTGTGGCCTGCATGTTGGTCATTTCCAACCCTCCGTGGCCACCGGGGATTCTCATTTGTCCCAGGTTCGCAAAAGCCTGGACTTGCGCCTCTTCTCCAAGCTCCCTCCACCCCCTGCCCAGGGCTGTCACCAAGGCGGGGAGCCCGAGGACAGGCGGGCAGAGCGCTGGGTCCTTCCTCACACTCCTTCCTCCCTTAGCTCAGGAAACCTGGCTCGGACTTCTTCTGGCTTTTTCTATCTTCACTCATTTCTAGACCTTCCAAGGACGATGCTTTTGAGACTCAAAACTCAAAAAAGACTACCCACCCACTTTTAAGAACAGATTTTGTTCTAAGCGTAACAACCCTGCAGCAGCAGATGCCACGTGGGGCTGGGTGCAGCAGAGGAGAGGTGGGCAGACGGTAGCCGAGATCAGAAACCTCACACGCAGCCACATCAGCAGGGAAAAGGACATGCAGACCGAGCAGGGTCACCTTGGGCTCCGCGAGGACCTAGAGCACCTTTGGCCTAGGTGGCAGGCGGTGGCTATAGCAGATGTTACCAACTCCCATGGCGTTCTGTCCCGTGGGCTTGCATCTGGCCCCAGAACCCTCCTCAGCAATCCTGGGGCAGCCACAGTAACCATCGCAGGCGGCTCTTGACAAGAAATGATTCGCATGGCCGAGCCAGCCCGTCCACCAGGCCACGCGGGGGCAGAATCCTGTAGGACAGGCTGTTGGGGCTCCACTCTTGGTGGCTGTGCTCCATGCCACGTGGACCCAGAGCCATTGAGGCAGGAGACGTCGGCTTGTGTCCAGCAGAAGAGCCAGATGATGGCCCATCGGGGTCTTTTCTTGACCCAGTACGTCCCAGAGTCACTCTGACCTGCAACACGCAGGAAAAAAGCTTCAGAGCATCGCATGGCTGGGAGTTGCTCCCGCTTTCCTGAAGCCACGCACAGCCACGCCACTCAGGAGCCTCCAGGGCCAGCTCCCCTGGCTGCCGTGGTAACAGAGGGCCAGCTCTCATCCCTTTCGCAAACGGGAAGCCGCTGAGACTCCACTGGGCACTGGTCACTAGCCTTCTGCGGTGGCTACCTCGACTACGATATACGCACATAAACATATATTATATAGACCATGCTACGCTACACACAAACACACCACATTCTACCTGTTTCAGCAGCAACCCACACATACATAAATAGACATGCATACGCACAAACACCTGCACACATACCAGCCCTGCAGGCTGTCTTTGTCTTAAGTATTAAGCATTCAGCACTGCAGATGACTTTTGGCCATTTTCCTGAAAGCCTTCGCGGGCACTGACACATTTGCCTCCAACACTGTGCACGGAGAGGTATTTCGAGGCGTTTAGCTGGAATCCTACAAGCCTATGCATTGTGGATGTAGGAGTGGGGACACAGAATCTTCCGTGACAACGATTTCCTTTCACAGAGAGGAAACAAGATTCTTAGACTCCACATTTTCACACTCACATGATTTGAGGAAGAAAAAATATTCCCCAGGGATTGCAAATTCAGAAAACCACTTCCTCCAGGGAAAGTGAATAATGACTTCAATAGAAGGTGGACATCAATTTTAATTAGTTGGTTATTTGATCTCATGTCGTCAGTGATAGAGGATCTCAAAGGGGAATTAACTGTGCTTAAGTCTGAGACTGCTTAGAACCAACACTCCGAAAGGTAAGATTCCACCCAATTAACCTGAAACTTTCAGCCAATTAAATATGCAATGAAATAAATGCCGTGATGAGATGCAGCCAATCATGCCCCAAAGCCAAAGCATAGAGCGGCATAAAGACCAAATAAGCCAGCGGCGGCCTGTCTGTGCGCTCGTACAAAATCACTGGGAGGAAAACAATTCCCTAAAACTGACTCAGAGAGCTGCGTGGAGCGCAGTGCAGGTTGGGGAGAGAAAGGGTTCTAGAAGCAGGCGGTCACACGGGTGCTTCAGTTCCAGCCGTCCTGCTCACCCCGCGACGCTGCACGCTCCCCCAGCTGCCAATAAGCAAATAAATAAATACTTGGTGACTCTGTTAGTTCATTGGTTAGTCAGTTACTAGCGGGACATATGATCCTAGTTTCTCATTTTCATTCAATGGTTTTGTGGTTATTCTCTGGGCAAAAATAAAAAATAAAAAATAAAAAAACTTATTCAAAGATCTCCCCTGTGCCTCTAATTTACCGCTAGAAATAAATTATCGAAACGTATGGATCTCTGAGGGCTCATTCTGCTTCCCCGCGCGCATTCAGCACGTCACAGCGCCCCGCTCAGAAGACTGACGCGCGAATCAGAAAGTCTGTCCGTCCGGGCCGGGCAGCTTTACATTAAGCACCGTTTTAAAGAAGAACGAGAGGGAGACTGTCAGTCCCAAAGCAATGCGGCAATTGGCAATTTTCGTTCACAAATTGCATCCTAATTGTCACGATCAGTGAAGAGCCTGTTAATGTGTCCTTGATCCTTTGAAGAATGTGAGGCAAAGAGAGAACGCGACAAAAAAGTAGAAAATCAAACAAGCAGGCCCAAATATTTTGCATTCCCCAGTGCTACTGTCTCCTGAGCGGACAAAGCCCTGGAAATTGTTTCTGAACAATCGCGGAAAGGGCAGCTGCAAGCAGGGGCTCAAAAATGTGAGCGGCGAGACAGTCACCAAATTCGGGAAACACAACATCTCTGCCACGCGCTTGGGTAAAAGCTAGTCCTGACTGAAAATCCGGAAGACCTTGCTATCCAGACGTAAGAGAAAAGGAAAGACTGCGATTTGCTTTCAGCTATCTATGTGCTAAGTATTAGCTATCCATGATTTTGACCTAATCATTTAATTTTTCTCAGTGTGTTTCCTTCAAAATCAAGCAAGGCTGCTAAGGCGCTGCCGCTGAGGGAGGACGAGAGGTAAAAACACCGCGCCAGGACGTGCGGCGCAGGTGCTCCATCCGCCCCGGCCTCCCTCGCTGCTCTTTCAGCAGCGGCTTCCAATTCGCGGCTGAACTTGCAACCTCCAGCGCACGCCACACAGGAGTCCAGCGGTGGGCCAGCCAGTGCCACCTGGGACAAAAGACGTCTCGCCTACTTTGCTCATTCGAACGAACCACAATGACGTCTGCCTGCTCAGGGAACAAAGTGCTCGTGTGCCCTGCTGGTGCCACCAGGCGCAAACCAGGACAAGCAAGCAGAGCCGAGGATTTCAAATGCTGCCTTCCAGGTGCTGTGCTAGGAACTGCCTGTACGTTATTTGTGAAAAACACACCGTTCCTCCAATTTTATAAAAGATAAAGCAGAAATGCTCTTCACGCTCAGACAGCCAGGAAGGGCTGGAGCTGGGATGGGAACCCGGGATTCCGCACCAACCCACGTGTGTCTCCCTCCCTGGGCACTAGTCCCGTGTCACGGAGCATTTAGAATCCGGCGAGAAGGCCACCTGCGGCCCCAGTAAACGTCCTACACTGTGAGGACATACCTGAGGGTAGGAGGCCGACTTAAATCTTATATATATGCCTAAATTAAATATATGTTTTGTGTGCATAAATACATATATATTATATTATCTTTAGTATAGCAGGTTAAACATTTGAATCAGAGGTGAGTAACATCGGGCCTACCTCCCATCCTCTGTGGTCCTGTAGAAACTGTGCCACCGCGTAGCAGAGGGATGAGCATTTGGCCAGTACCAAGAGTGAGCCACGCTGTACCCTTGAGAACACCAGGGGACAGACACACAGAGCCGCCAGAAAGGGCCGCACAGTCTTCTTTCACGGGGGTGGTCAGGGCACCCTGGGACCCCTCCCAGGGGGGTGGCCGCGGCTCTGCGCCCTGCACTCGCGCGGCGGGCTCTCAGACTGAGAGACCCCGGGGCCTGGTCCGAGGCCAGCTGTCGCTGACCAGCAGCAGGATGTTGGTTGGGCAAACCTCTTCCCACCTCGGGATCCAGTTCTACCCTCTGAGCAATAGGGGGCTGTGCTGGAAAATCTCTTTGACCTTCCCCAAGTCTGAGATGATACAATTCAAAGCCGAACGTTTTAATCGACTCAGTCAAAACGTCCATTGATTCCGATGAGGCCTCGGCAAGCTACAAGAGTTGCCAGATGAATGAAAGATCTGCGGCCTGCGTGTACCCAATGCAACATTTGAGACACTCTAAAAAAATGTGCTCTTCGTTTATCTGAAATTCAGACGCGACTGGGAGCCCTGGATTTTTATTGGCTGCATCTGGCAACCCTGCCTGGGCCAAACCCAGACCACTGCCTGCGTTTGTAAATAAAGTTTTATTGGCACACAGCCACGCTCATTCATTCACTTCGCCCGTGGCTGCCTTCCCACTAGGACGGCACCGTGAGGAGCGGAGACTGGCCCGAGAGCCGCAAATATTTACTATCTGGCCCTGCGCAGAAACCCAGTTTTCCCATCCCGGATTTAGGTGACGTATGCTGTGTACAGAACTCACCCAAACGTTGGCTCGGGCGTCGGCAACACACAGTGGACTTGGCAGCAGGTTCTCTGTTGTGCTTGCTGGTTGTTTAATATGTGCTTGTCTCTCCCAACACAAATAAACCATTAACTCCTCAGAGCTACTACTTACACAGTAGCAGTAGGCCTGGAAGTCCTGCTACAGATACTCAGTATACACTCATCGAGTCGTTTATTGATAAGCTCACAGCTTCCAGAGGCCTGGTGTGTGCACGACGGTCACTGATGGACGCACCACCTGGAACTCGGCGCGAAGCGTCGGTCCTCACGGGTGACCCGAGAGCTCGCGAGCCCAGGAGCTCACCTCGGTCTCCGAGGATCATTTCATTCTGTCCCAGCCGAGGGCGAGAGGGTGCCCTGTGGATCAGGAGTACAGCACAAGACACCGCATTCCATACAGTTCTCTTTCTTGTTAACAGAATAAAGCCCTCAGGAGAGATTTAGCGCGTTGGCTCCCAGCAAGGGCGGCCCGACTGGCAAAGTTGTTCAAGTACGCAAATATTTTTCATAGGCAAACGCTGAAGCTTTTAATTTTCCTGACACAATGGAAGGATCCACTGCATTTCTGGAGGTCTAATGCTGAAGACAACATGTTAAGCCCAGAATCGCATGTACTGCTCCGTCCTGCCTCAAACCCTCCACTGAAAGCTTCCTGCGGCTTTGAAAGGGGCCGCTCGCCGTCTCGCAGAGAAGCCCCCAGACGGGCCTTGTTCCTCGTTTCAAAGGAAGAATAGGAAGCTTTTTAGACCCCACAGAGGAGGCGATAAGCAGCCGACGGGGTGGGGGCTGGGCTGAGGGAAGAGTTCGAGGCCCTTGGGGGGCAGGGACAAGGGATCGCAGGCAGCCAGGGCCAGCATGGCGCCCGCACCCTGTGCGGGGACAGACGGGACACAGCCGCGTGGACGCGGCAGCGCCAGTGGTTTCCAAACCCTCCCACTTGTCCAACCACCGCAAAAGCAGAGTTTTGAATCTCCCTAGAGGTTGCCAGTGAGGATGGGTCTCAGGGCAGCACCCCGGGATCCGCAGCCTCTGCCTAAGTCCCCGGGGAGCCTCCGTTTTGTCATCTGCCAAACGGTGGGAGAGATGGTGTGGGGTTCGCAAGGGGCTCTGGGAGCCCGCGGTGCTCCAGGAGCGCTTATTCGTGCCCCCAGACCCGCCCTTCCTCCCCGCTGTGTCCGACCTCATTCCCGGGTCAGTGGTGCCGTAGCTGACGGAGGTCAGAACCCACGGCCACCGCGTTCGGAGAATCACGGGCAATTCACCCTCTTTGCAACCTTCCCTGCTCAGCGGAAGGACAGTCGACTCTTGCGACGCCTTCAGAGTGAGATGACTTTTCCATGCACTTTTCAAGAACGCGGCCGTTGTGTAGGCGACGGCGCCTCCTGTCACTTCGCTATTTCACGCTGGAGTGAGGACGTTTGCTTGACCAACAGTGGCTGAGTGTTATATTTATTCTCCTGAGGGCCCACTGAACACACCATGAAGCCTCTGTTCTTTGTTCAGCGAACTACTGAAGGCCCTTTTGATGGCTCCAGTAAGATACTTTGTATTCTTGTCATTTCCTTTTTTCTAGGTAGAGTGGCAAGAAATCGAAATGGAATTCGGAAAGCCGGGTGTGGCTATTTCGCCTCCGGACCTCACTCCCCTCTAGGCCGCCGCACTCGTCTCCAGAGGAGCTCAAACTGCTTCTAGCACGGGGAACCCGGCTGTGGGGGCCGGGACTGGGGCGTGACGCCTGCCGTGTGTGATCCGTGTCCACCATGCTGCCTGTGGAGCCGAAAGCAGCCCCCGCCGTACCAGAGCCACCCTCCTCCCGAGAGCATCGCGGCTGCCCGAACCAGGGCTCCCCAAACTCTACCGCGCACGTGGGGATTTGTGGACAGGCAAAGTCTGACGTGGTTGCGTCTGAGGGGGGAGCCTGCACGTCTGAGCTCTCGGGGGGCCCACAAGGGTCTGAACCGTGGGACACACAGGACGGTGCTGCCACAAAGGAATTTGGTCTTGGTCACTTGGGGTGGTCACTCTGTACTTCTCACAGCAGTTTTCTCCCATTGGCCACAGAAATGAGGCCAACCCCCCTCCCCCAGCCACCCCTCGGAAGGGGCCTGCGCACTCAAGAGGGCGGGCAGGAGGGTGAGGGTGAACCCGCTGTTTCCGCCATCGCCAAAGCACCACAAGCTGCTCGGGAACAGGGAGTGGCCTCTGTCAGGGTCTGGGGTCCTGCTCAGGCTGCCCTCAGGGCATATTCGGTGACCCCGTTGGCGGAGTGCCATCCCTGCCGGCTTCCGCACCCCTCGAAGTGCAATTCAAGAAGCCAGTTTTCGTGCGCGGCTCTGCGCCTGGTCTGCACGGCCTTATCTCTGTGGGGCTGCCCTGAGCTCAAGCTGAAGACGCCCTGGGTCGGACTCAGGTAGTCCCACCAGAGAAGCCTCCTCTGCTAGAAGTTCAATGTGGACAGCAATAATCCATTATAAGAGTTTTATCATGATTCAGCTAAATATTCTAAAAGATTTGCTATTTATGAGATAAGAGATTTAGTTACCTTCTTATCTCTACCATTTATTCCTGAAAAAATGCTGTGGTCTTAGGAACATTTTCAAGTAAGCTAGCAGATGGCACACTTGGGACTCGAATTTAAGAACTTTCATCTAAGTCGTAGTAATTCTGTTCTACTTCGACAGGCAGCATACTATGCTCATCTGACAAAAACCCCGTGGAGGGTGAACACACTCGGCTGCTTGGCCAGCGAAGCCCTGGTCTCACTGACCTTCCAGGCACAGCACAAATCTCACCTGTGTCTTCAGGCTCTTGCTGCAGGTGCTCCCGTCATGTGGGGAGGGGGGCCTGGTCCAACAGGACAAGTGTCCCAAGGTTTGCTGTTGGTCATAAAAGATATAACCTGGTTCAGGTAAGAGAAGCAGCCGAACTGTTCTGGAAATGGTAAATCATTTTCTCCAAGCTTCTAATACTTATTCGAGAACTTGTTGTGTGCCCAGCGCTGTGCCAACCACTCCTGTTTTGTTTTTTAGATAATTTGTTACAGGGATTGTGGGGACGTCATGGAAGGAAATGTCCCGTGTCTGGGGTTGTCAGATTAAACATAGGACCCTCAATATAATTTGAATTTTAGATAAAGAAAAGATAAATGTTTAGTATTTCTCAAATATTGCATGGGGCATATTTATACAAAAAGTGATTCGTTGTTTATCTGAAATTCAAATTTAACTCAGCAACCCCTCCTTCTACTCTGTAAGTGTGGCCACCCTGCTCACAACCCATGAAGCATGCTCACCGCCCTAAGTCAGCCCTCAGCCGGCGGGACAGGGAGCTAAACCATGGGGAGCTTCCCCCAGTGGAGAACATTACAAAGGCAACAAGGTTTGGTTCCAGACTTCTGTTTAGCATTTATACATATGTCTCTGCTTAGAAGTACTAAGAAAACCTTAAAGTGTAAATCTCTTTATTTAAATTACTCACTTCTTAGACATGGGGAAAAAGCAATTATCTAAAAGTGGAAAGAAAATGGTTTTTGGGAAATAGAAAATACTATTCACTTACAGACAAGAAAGCGTATGTGGATGTTAAATCACGCCTTTGCCACCAGCCGGCAGAGCCAACCCCCGTCCCGAGGAATGGCCACATCGATCTGGTCCCAGGAGCCTGAGCCTGGGGTCACCTGACTGCACCCCCACGCGGGTCGTTCCTGACTGTGGGGCTACTTCAGTACACCTCTCGAGCACCGCTCAGGGCCCAGCCGCGCCCCGGCTTTGCTCGAAGCCCCCTCGCCCGACTGGATTCTCGCTACGGACCCCCCAGGCTCCATGTGGCCTCTCTTTAACCCATCCTCCTCCCCCGAGCCAGGGGTCTTTCCAAAACCCAGACCCACGCAGGGCCCTCATCTCCTGCCACCGCCCCCGTGCGTCTCTGGGCTCTGATCACGGGAGGTCTGGCAGAGCCCTGAAGAGTCGCATCCGTCCTGCCCGAGACAATCTCCTCTTGCATCTGTGCCCGAGTAGCTCACGTTAGTCCCTCGAGCCCCCCGCTGTGTCTGCACTGGGTCCCGTCATATCCCAGCCAGAGACCAGTGCTGGTGGCCAAGTGATCCTGGCTCATCCCCCTCCTCCTAAACAGCAAGGTCCTTGAGGACAGGACCAGGACCAGCACTTCTGTAGCCCCCACCGAAGCCTGACGCAGAGTTGAGGCCCAGGAACCCGTGCTGGATATACAGTCGTAGGGGGCAGGCAGCCTCCAGCAGGGCCGACAATGCACCTCCCAGGAATTAGGCCTGTGACCCTCTCCCCCCTCAAATCAGGACTGGCCCATGTGACCGATAGAACGTGGTGCAAGTGACAGAGTGAGACTTTCAGAGAGGGGTCGTGGAAGGCCTTACGACTTCTGCCTCCATCCTGTGGGTAACTGGTTCTGGAAGGAGCAGCCCCGAGGAGACGCCATTTAGAGAGGACCCCAGCGATAGCCGGCGACAGCTGGCCAGCCACTCGGCTGGGCAGCACCGGACGACGCAGCCTTAGCCAACGTTTCACTGCCACCGTGCGAGACTCCCGGCAAGAACGGTCCGGTCGGGCCCTGCTTGAATGCCTGAGATTAAACATGATGACTGCAGTTTTCAGCTGTTAATTTTTGTGATGGTTCATCAGGTGACAACAGTGAACACTCACACACGCACACATTAGAAGAATTATACTCGTTTTGTATAATGTATCCCAGGTCATTCATTCCTTCATTTATTTAAAAATCTCTTATCAAACACTGACCATGACTTGGTTCCAAATGGCTTATCCGTTTCCAAAGTCCGGGACGCCTCTGAAAGATGGAGATGAGCCAAGATTGAGGCCAATCCAAAGAAATGCCAACGTCGGTTCCCAAAGTGGAGCTCTAGGAGCATCGTGGACACTCACTCCCTCACAGGGGTAGGTCCGTGGCCTCCCGTGGTGATGGCAGTGAGAGGCGCAGCACTCACGTTGAGGGCAGTTTCTGTGCTTGTTTCAAAAAAGCCAGTGCCAGGCCATTTCTGGGGTCTATTTGAGCAAATTGGATGGGAACACAGACTCGAGATACAGGCTTTGGGGGAGAAGCCAAAATCTCATCCTTCTTGTCAGTTTCTGCGTTTTGCATATGAGGGCGTTAGGGTCCTCAGAGAGGGACTCTCCCCGCTGCCTTTGGGAGGGAGCAAACCCTTGGTGTACTCGCGCAGCACACGGTCCGTCGCTCACTGGGAAGCATGCGTCCCACGCAGTCGAGCACAATTTTGTGAGCACCTTCCATGTGCCAGTGACCTGGCCCTGGGAGCTCACAGCAAGGAGAGGCCGCTCACCCTCCAGGGCCTGGCATTCTTGGGAGTGAGGCACGAACTCCAGCAGGACTTAAGACCAACGCAAGGTGCAAAGTCCACACAGAAGGCAGCGCTGCGGGAAGCCCTGTGGCTGTCTCACTTTTCGAGATGGCGAGAGGCAGAAATGGGGGCAAGGCTGACCACATCTGCGGAGAGAAGGACTGGCTGCCCCTGGCTGTGGTCGCAAGGACCCCAGCTCCTCAAAACTGCTCTTGCTGCCCCCAACACCTCTCCCAGGGCACGGGGTAAAAGTCATTTGCTGGACCTTGAAGACAGGAGCTGTGCGGTGTTGGGACGGAGCTGGGCATTGGGTTCGGGAGCCGTGAATTCTGCTCAAAGTCTTGCTGCCAACCGGTGGCTCCGGGACGTCAGAGACTCCAACAAGATGAAAGATGTGAGATGCTTCACGCAGCTACAGTGCCCCGTGTTGGTCCTGGGAGGGACAGCCTGTTACATCCTTAACACGGCAACCCAGCTGGATGTGACAAACGGCCAGCAAGGAGGTCAGGCTTTTAAGGAATGAGACTTGGGGTGATCACGTCCGTGGGGTTTTTTACTTGTGTAAATTGAAGGTCGTGTTTAAGGCAGAGAGCGAGGGAGTGAGGAGACGGTCTGAGCAGCAGAGGTTCGTGTGGGGCTTCCTGGCAGCTCAGAGGCAGCGTGTGGGCTCTGGGAGTTTGTAGAAAGGTTCTGGAACACTCTACAACAAGGGAGAAGAGGGCCCCAGCAGAAGACTGGGAAAGACACGTGACCCAGTTGTGCCAGGGCCTCTCCTGACCAGTGTGGTGGCCCCTTAGCTGAGGCAGGCTCAGGAGACCTGGATCCGAGACACGGCCCCATGGGGAGACCACAGGCCACACCAGCATCAGAGCGGGGACACCTCAAGGCTCCTCCCGGCTTCCATCGCTGGGAGTCCGGGGCGCTAAGGGACTTCCCTGCCTCCAGCGTGGGACTCTTCCTCACCTTTCAAAGGCCTCCCGGTGTGAGCCGCGTCTGCGGGAGGCCAGGCTGGTGACAGCACAGTGACGTGGCGTTTCCTCAGCGCCGGCCACCTCCCTCCCCAGACACCTCTCAGAGGAGGGTCTGCCCAGGGTCCCACCCCTGTTCTCCTCCTGCTCAACCAAAATACCTTCCCAGCTAACTGACATCTCGAAGAAGAACTCATAAATTCACATCAGGATGTATGTGACAAATGATAACTTAATAACTCCTACTTCCTAAGGATAATTTACTAGGGACTAATCCTTTTATCGACACAAGTGCAACGGCAAGAAGGATGTCTCAGGCCCTCGGCAGGCAACGGCAGTGGTTCTGTTTGGAGGGAGGGTCTCTGTCTTGCACACCTGAAATCGCCTGCCTGCCACCCACCCCCTCCCGGCTCTGCGGCTGCCGGACTCTGTGGGCGGCGCACTCCTGTGCTTGGCTCCATCCTTCCTGCGACGTCTAGGCCAGGGGCAGGGGCAGCCCCGGCCCAAATGGCACCCACATTAAATGCATTTCTCATGGATCAGAGGTTGAGGGGCAATGCGTGTGAATCGCCTTAGAGGTCAGGAGTGCAGACTCGACACAGCCTTTCGAGGGCTAAGCCAAATGCTTTCTCCTTTTTCTTGTAAGTCTCTGCATTTTGCACATGAGGACAGTAGGGTCCTCAGAGAGGGAATCTTTCCCTACCTTTGGAAAAGAGCAGAAACCCAGGCTTTCATCTTGTAGCCCTCAATCTAGCCAACTAAATCCCCAATTAGCAATTCAAAAAGATTAATTTGCACTCTGCTCTGCTCTTGAGCAGAGCTCCATGTAGCGCTGGTGGGGTTTGGAGCATCTTATTTTTGTCACCAATTAAAGGGAACTAGCTGGATTCCTGCAGAAGAGGATGGCATTTTAGAGGTTTTTGCCCTGGATACAGCCATGAGCTGTGCGTCAGATCGCAGCGCCAGTCAGGAAGAGCCGTGGAGACACCCACACGTCCGGCCCTCCCACTGCCCCAAGGAGACACCGAGGACCCCAGGAAATAGGGACTCTGTCCCCTGGTCCATGTGACGGCTCCGTGGCAGTTTCCGAGCTCCCCGATTGAAGAGATTCTGGAAGCTTTCACTTACTTTCTAAGAGAATTTTAGAGCCATTATATTTTTAAATAAACCTTTTCTTTTGGCCTAATTTTAGATTTACAGAAAAAGTTGCAAAGACAGAACAGAGTGCCTGTCTCCTCCTCCTCCTCCTCCAGCATCCCCCATGCGACCCCTGACAGCGGGGTCACGGCAAGCTTCAGCCTGGTCTAGACACGCCCACTAAGCGTCTCCGCAGATTCTGAGCATTGTCCCACCGACGTCCCCCGTCTGCTCCAGGATCCACCCAGGATCCCACAGCCGTCATACTCCAAATTCTGAAGTCTATGAAGAGACCAAAGACCCTCCCTGCCCAAACCCACATCACACCCTGGCCCGGTTAGTGTAGGCGGCTGGTGACTAATTAGCCGGTTCATTGATTAGGATCCAAGACACACTTATTAATCACCACGGTCGCGGATCTAAGGAAGCCACTCTCACTGCATTACCGCCGATTACGGAGACAGGATGTGTGTGGCTCCACCCCTCCTGCTCGCGCATCACAGACGACAGTCCACGCTTTAATCGAGGCAGGAGATCCAGCGCAAGATAACAAACCGTCATGCTTCACAGTGGAGCCAGGAGCAGG
>RJWJ010008156.1:9570-54615 GCA_004363605.1 Indri indri | reverse complement strand
TACATTGGGGCCGGGCGCAGTGGCTCACGCCTGTAATCCTAGCACTCTGGGAGGCCGAGGCGGGCGGATCGTTCTGAGCTCAGGAGTTCGAGACCAGCCTGAGCAAGAGTGAGACCCCGTCTCTACCAAAAATAGAAAGAAATTAATTGGACAGCTAAAAATATATACAGAAAAAATTAGCCGGGCATGGTGGCGCATGCCTGTAGTCCCAGCTACTTGGGAGGCTGAGACAGTAGGATTGCTCGAGCCCAGGAGTTTGAGGTTGCTTTGAGCTAGGCTGACGCCACGGCACTCGCACCAGGCGAGAGAGTGAGACACTGTCTCAAAAAAAAAAAAAAAAAAAAAAGAATAGATTACATTACATGGTACAAAATTTTAAAGATACAAAGAGGTATACACTACACACCTTTCACCCAGCCAGTGTTTTCCTCCTTAGTTTGATGTTTCCATACTCTTATGAATCCTTCTGGAAATGTCCTGTCTATATACAAGCAAATATTTGTGTGTGTGTGTATGTTCTTCCACCTTCCCTTTTTTAAAACAAATATACAGATGGTAGCTCACTGGACACATTATTTCTACTCCTTGTTTTTCTACTTATCAACATATCTTGGAGATTGTTCATCTATTTATACAAAAAGGTGTTCTGCTTTCTTCATGGCCACATTGTGTTTTCATAGCATTGTTTACTTATTCAATCCCTTAGTGTTTCCTAATGATGAATATTTAAGTTGTTTCCAATCTTTTGCTATTACAAATGAAGCTACAATGAATAATTTTTACATAGATATTTCATACATGTGGCAGCATATCTCTAGGATAAAATTACTTAGAAGAATTACCAAGTCAAAGGGTAAGTACACTGTGAGTTTGATAGATGTGGTGCCAAAATGCTTCTATATAATTTGTACCAATCTCTCTCCCATCAGCCATGATGAGAAGGCCTATTTCCCCATACAGTGTGTTATCAAGTTTTTATGTTTGCCAATCTGATAAGTGAAAAATGGTCTCTTGGTATACATTTTTTTTTAGAGACAGGGTCTCACTCTGTTGCCCAGGCTAGAGTGTAGTGGCAAGGTCATAACTCACTACAGCCTTGAACTCCTGAGCTCAAGTGATCTTCCTGCCTCAGCCTTCCAAGTAGCTGGGATTACAGGTGTGCATCACCACACCCAGGTAGTTTTTAAAAAATTTTTTGTAGAGATGAGATCTCTTCACTATGTTGCCCAGGCTGGTCTCAAACTCCTGGTCTCAAGTGATTCTCTTGCCTTGGCCTCCCAAAGCACTAGGATTACTGGCATAAGCCATTGCACCTGGCTGGTCTCTTGGTACACTTTTAATTTTCATTTCTTTTATTTTGAGTGAGATTGAACGTATTTTCAAAAGTTTAAAAGCCATTTGTATTTCTTTTTCTTCGAATTTTCTCTTCCTACCCTTTGCTCATTTTTCTAATGGGCTGTCAATCTTTTTCTTATTGATTTGTAGGAGCTCTTAATATATCAGACACATTATCCCTCTGTGATATGAGTTGCAAATGTCTTTTCACTTTGTTAACTGTGATTTTTTTTTCCTGTAGAAATTTTTATTTTTATGTAGTTGAATTTATCCAAGTTTTGTATCATAGTTAAAAAAAACCATTTCTACTCCAAAATATTTTTGTTAATTCCCCAGAATAGTTTTTTAAGTATGGGGAAGAAGCTAGAGCATGCTCGAATGTTTTCAATAGAAAGGAAGAAATTGATGATTCAGGAGAGATTTGTGAAATTTTCAGAGGCGAAGTCATGACTAGGTTAGGAGGGATGGGATACAGAGCCCAAATGGAATGATTGGCCTTTAATAGGAAGAGCATCACTTCTCCCTTGCCACAGGTTAGAAGACAGAATATGGGTTCCAATGCAGGTAGGTTGGCTGATTTGGTGGTAAGAGGATGTGAAAGTTCCTATCTGATTGTCAATATTTTCCCAATGACTTAAACAGCAAATTCATTAGCTGAGAGTGCAGGGCAGGAAAAGGGATGCTAAAGTTTGAGGAGAGTTTAGTTAAAGTTTGATGAAGACTTAGAAAGTTTAGAGGCCTTGTTGGATTAGATATTCTAACCTCTCTTCATTTTCCCCCTTGAAACAAAAGACAATTTATTTATTTAAAGTCTTTATTGGTACAATGATTCAATCTGATGGAATGACTTGGTTTCCCTTTGAAAACGTCTTTATCCTTGGAGAATGCTTCATATGACTGTATTTTTCTAGTGGTATAAGTGACTCGGCCTCAAAGTGCTATATCTGGGTTGCTAGTGGGGTAAGCATGTTTTCAAGAAGTGTTTGGGTTCACTCTTTGGATAACAACTGAAAGCTTCTCCATCAATAATTCATTTTCCACACTTACCACACAGCTGCTAAAAGCTCAACAACTTGAGCTTGAGTTACTTGCCTTTTCTCTTTGTTCACTTGGCATTTATATGTCCCTAAAGAGAGAATTTGATTAGATTGATTTGCCATTACTCGGTACTGAGTGCTGCCTTTGAATACTAAGCTACTGCTACTGCCACTGCCTCAGTGGCAGTTGGCTAGCCTGTATATAGTTGCCTTTGGCTGGTGTTTAAGCTACTGGTTAATCCACTATGATAGCAGAGTTTGTTTCATTCAAAGAGTTTGTTTCATTCACATACCATGAAATTCACTCACTTTAAGTGTACAATTTAAGCCGGTTGCAGTAGCTCATGCCTGTAATCCCTGCTACTCAGGAGGCTGAGGCAGGAGGATTGCTTGAGGCCAGGAATTTTAGACCAGCCTGGGCAACATAGTGGGAACTTCATTTCTAAAAAAAAGTTTTTAAGTGTACAATTTAATTATTTTAGCATATTCACAGAGTCGTGCAACCATCACAATTTTAGAACATTTTATCACCCCCAAAAGAAAACCCCTGACCATTAGTCATTCCCCATCCTATAGAACAGCCACAGATCTTTTTGTCTCTATGGATTTGCCTATTCTGAGATTTTCATGTAATGGAATCCTACAGTATGTGGTCTTTTGTAACTGGATTTTTTTTTTTTTTAAGAGACAGGGGTCTTCCTAGGTTTCCCAGGGTAGATTCAAATTCTTGGGCTCAAGTGATCCTGCTGCTTCAGCCTCCCAGCTGTGACTGGATTCTTTCATTTAGCATGTTTTCAGGTTCATATATGTTGTAGCATATATCAGTACTTAATTCCTTTTTATCACTCAATAATATTCGACTGAATAGATACACTACTTTCAATTATCCATTCAGGAGTTAACAAACATTTGGATTGTTTATAAATAATACTGCTGTGAACATTCATGTTCACATACACATTTTTGTGTGAACACGTGTTATTTCTCTTGTGTACATACTGAGAAGTGGAATTACTAGGTCATAATGTAACTCGATTTTTTCAGGAACTGCCAAACTGTTTTCCAGATTTTTTCAGGAACTGCCAAATTGTTTTCCAAAGCACTGCACCATTTACATTACTGCCAGCAATGTATGAGGGTTCCAATTTCTACACATCCTCACTAACAATTGTTATTAAAGGTTGAGTATCCCTTATCCAAAAAGCTCCAAAATTCGAAAGTTTTTGAGTACCAACATGACACCGTAAGTGCAAAATTCCACCCCTGACCTTATGTGATGGGTCGTAGTCAAACACAGGCTCACAACACATAGTTTCTTCAGTGCCTCTAAGGGAAAAATAAAATTACCTTCAGGCCATGTATACAAGGTATATATGAAACAAATGAATTTCATGTTTAGACTTGGGTCCCATTCCCAAGATATCTCATTATGTACATGCAAATAGTCCAAACTTTGAAAAAAATCCCAATCTGAAACACCTCTGGTCCCAAACACTTTGTATAAGGGATACTCAACCTATATCTGTCTTTTCGATTATAGCCATCTGAGTGCATGCGAAGTGGTATCTCATTGTGGTTTTGATTTGCATTTCCCTAATGGCTAATGATGTTGGGTATCTTTTCAAGTGCTTTTTGGCCATTTACATATCTTCTTTGGAGAAATATCTATTCAAATCCTTTGCACATTTGAACAATTGGTTTTGTGAATTATTGAGTTGTAAGAGTTTTAAAAAATATATTCTAGATACCAATCCCTTATCAGGTATATTGGTAAATATTTTCTCCCATATTGTGGATTTTCTTTTCACTTTCTTAATGGTATCATTTGCAGCCCAAAGGTTTTAATTTTGATATAGTCCAACTTATCTATTTTTTCTTTCGTTGCTTGTCTACTCAATGTTTGGAATTCCTCTCTCCTTAGTGTCTCTTGAACTCACTCCAGTCAGGCTTTTGCCTTTACCATTCCACTGAAATTGTTCTTAGTTAGGTCACCAGTGACATTCATGTTGTAAATCCAGTGGTCAAGACTGAACCTTCATCCTATGTGACACAGCACTCATCCCCTCCTTGAAATACTATAAAGTACTTTCCTCACTAGGCTTCTGGGATACTACATCCTCCTGTTTTTCTCCCTACCCTGTTCACTCACTGCTTCTCTGTCTCCTTTGCTGGATCCTTTTCATCTTTCTGACCTCTAAACATTGGAGTGTACCAGGATTCAGACTTTGGATTTGTTTCTCTTCTCTGCGTTCACCGTACTGGTGATTTCATCCGATGGCTTTAAATATCATCTATTAATATATGCTGACAACTCCCCAGTATATCTCTGGACCAAACTTTCTGCCTAAAACATTCTTCCCCCAGGTATCTATCTGCATTACTTACTGACCCCCTGATATGGACTGAACTGTATCCCCTGAGATTCATACACTGAAGCCCTAACCCCCAGTGTATCTCTTGGAGGTAGGACATTTATGGAGGTGTTAAGGTTGAATGAAGTCATGAGGGTGGATACCTAACCCAATAGGATTAGTGTCCATATGGGAAGAGACACCAGAAAGCGTGTTCTCTCTCTATACATGAATGCAGTGAAGAAAGGCCATGTGAGCATACAACAAAAAGGCAGCTGTCTGCAAACCAAGAAAAGAGCCCTTACAAGAACCCGACTGTGCTGGCACCCTGATCTTGGATTTCCAGCCTCCATTAGTGTGAGAAAATAAATTTCTGTTATTTAAGCCCTCAAATCTATGCTATTTTTTTTTTTTTAGGGCAGCCCAAGCTGATTGATACACTTCCCCACTTTTTTTTTTTTTTTCTTTTGAGACAGAGTCTCACTCTGTTGCCTGGGCTAGAGTGCCGTGGCATCAGCCTAGCTCACAGCAACCTCGAACTCCTGGGCTCAAGCGATCCTCCTGCCTCAGCCTCCTGAGTAGCTGGGACTACAGGCATGAGCCACCATGCCCAGCTAATTTTTTTATGTGTATATTTTTAGTTGTCCAGCTAATTTCTTTCTATTTTTAGTGGAGACGGCAGTCTCACTCTTGCTCAGGCTGGTCTTGATCTCCTGAACTCAAACAATCTGCCCGCCTCGGCCTCCCAGAGTGCTAGGATTACAGGCATGAGCCACTGCACCTGCCCACTTCCCCACTTTATTCAGGCTTTTGCTCAGGTGTTTCTTTCTGAGGTATTTATTTCTTCATTATCTCATTTAAAGTTGCAACTCCGCCTAATCTGGTATTCCCTGTCCCTCTTCCCTGCTTAATTTTTCCCCAATCCATCATCTGACATATATATTTACCTATATTTTAATTATTTTCTTATTGTCTATTTCCCACCACTAATTTCTTTAAGGGTAGAGACTTTTGTCCACTTTGTTCACCACTGTATCCCCAACGCCTAGATTGATGCCAGGCAAATCATAGGCCTTCAAAAAATATATGTTGAATGAATGATTGCCATTGTAGCCTGAGAATATATGATGAAACTGGGAATGATAGTAAGAGAAGTTAAAGAAATAAAAATTTAGAAAAAAGAAATTGAATGAATATATTAACTTGGATATAATGAAACTGACTACTATGAAAGTTAGAATTCAGGCCTTCATGGTTACTTCTCAGGAAGTGTTAACAGCTTTATCTGCTTTATCAATTAATAAAGCTCCTTCCCTCATGACCATTACAATGAAACACTCTTGGTGAGCAAGTCACAATTTGGAGCTGAGATGCTCTTTATATCAAATCATATGTACAGAGCCCAGTCCTAGAGCTTCGAACTTGAATGTTCCATTCAAACACCATAGGTATAGGGGCGGCTCCTATGACTGTTAGGAGGTCCTCTTCAAAGCTGTGTGGTCTGCAGTCATCTAAAGGCTTAACTGAGAAAGGAAGATCCAATTCCAGATGACTCACTCACAAGGCTGTTGGCAGGAGGTCTCACTTCTTTGCCTCATGGACTTCTCCATAGATTTACTTGACATAGGTTTTCAGGATATAGAAACTAGTTTCCCCCAGAGAGAGTGATCCAAGAGAGAACAAGGCAAAACCTATATTATGGTTTATGACTTGCCTGAGATGTCCTACACCCTTATTTTCACCATATCCTATCAGTTACCTAGGTCATTCCTACTCGGTGTGGGTGGGAACATGAATACGAGGAGGAAAGGATTATTGGAGCCCATCCTGAAGACTGGCTACCACATATATGGATCTCCAAATGCAAGCTTGCAAAAAAAAAAAAAAAAAAGACAGAGAGAGAGAAAAATTCTTCAGCTGAAAATTGGAAGAATAGGGAAAAAAAAAAAAAAGACAAAAGCAAGCTTGCTGAAGTCACACTTTTTGGAAGAGCCCCAAACAGCCATTTTATAAAAGCACCTGATCATGTTACTAGGGGAAGGTGTGTATCAGTGGAGGATTCGCATGATTCTGTTTCCTCCTTAATTAGGACCCCACACCTTTCTACTTTTCTTCTCCACTTTCTTCCAGAAATGTTTATAGAGTACCCATTAGGAACTCAGTTTTGCTAGTTCAGAGAGATGTGAAGGCAGAATGCCTGCCTTTGGTGCTCATATTCTGGTGGAGGTAAACTTATAGAACTAGTATGATAACGGAGGCATGAATAATTAGGTTGGAGAAGAAATATCTAAGTAAAGCAGGGGTCAGCAAAACCATCAGCCATGGGAGAAATTTAGCCTACTGCCTGTTTTTGTAAATATAGTTTTGTTGTTGTACAGCCACTCCCATTTGTCTACTGTCTATGGTTGCCTTTGCACTACAACATTAGAGTTGAGTCATTGGGACAGAGACCTTATGTAGCACTCTCATCGCTCTTGGCCTATAAAGCCTTAAATATTTACTATCTAGTTCTTACAGAAGATATTTGCTGACCCCAGGTTTAGAGGAACTAGAGACTGCTTCCTAAAGAGGGGATATTTGGGATGAGACAAGGGGGAGTCGTAGAGGAGCACTCCTGGTAGAGGGAGCAGCGTGAGAAAAGGTATGAAGGGATATGTCAGTAACATCCTAGAAAGGAATCATTTACTGAAGGAAAAACTATACCAGGTTAACCCCTCTCCCAATCACTGCAGCTTATAGCTACAGGAACTGAAGCAACAACACCCTAACAGGAAAACATGAGACATGACATCAAGATGGCACCACAGCTCACTGCCCACATCCTCACTTCCCCCTTCTCACACAAAGACCAAAGCAAATCTTTGAATGGTGAATTGTTGCCCTTTGTAAACTTTTAGTTAACTGAGTTTTGACCACAACTGAGCTTTGGCTCCAACTTTGGTGGGGTGGGGGCGTCTGAAGAAAGGAAAACCCCTCAAGTCCCAACCCTGTTTACCACAAGGAAGACACGCAGTAGGTGTACAGAGGGCCAAGTAACAGACAAAACTGCAAATCTGAGAATCAGAAAGAAGGGAACAAAAAGTTATGAAAAAACTTAAGGATGGAATTGGTCAGAGAATCATGGACTAGTATAGCTGACCAGGAAGAATCAATTTGGGCAGTAGCTTTAGAGATATATTATACATACAATTAATTAGAGCATAACACTAACCTAAGGTGGAACCAGAAAATGGAAGAAAGAATATGAACTAACTGAGGCAAACTAGATTGGTATTTATTGCAATTAAAGGGAAAAAGCAAGAAAAGCCAAAGAGTTAAAGACTAAAAAAGCTGCTGTAAATATTAAATAAAAACTTCCGAAAAGTGAAATTCTCACTGTCATTTATTCTTTAGGTGACCATGGCACTGACTGACAGAACTTGTGAATGGCTCCTCTGATTTAAGTCATCTCATACATCTTCATGGAAGACCCTTGTACCCTTTAAGCCAGGTAGACCCATGTACCTATCTTACACTCACAAGTGTTTGAGAAAATCACCTAAAACTTCTTAGTGAACTATTCTGGTACTCGTTCTCACTGAAATATCAACTCTGTATTCCATCAACCCAATATTTGCCTTTGTATCCTTGAATGGGGTTGTTCATATATGTGAGGGCCTAACATTTAGCCATTTGGCTTTCATTGAATAACCTTAGATCTGCTCTTATGGAACCCAACCCTGGCCTTGGACAGCTGGTTGGTTAACATTTATTACCACTAGTTCATGGTCAAGTTGGCTACAATGCCAGAATACATGCTGAATACCCTCTTATTACCTCTTAGCAATAGTATAATGAAGGCAACTTGACTTAATGATAAGAACACAGACTTTGAAAGTAGTTCTCTAGGTCTGGGTACCAATGGGAGGGAGGTGGGCAGAGGTGAGGAGATTGGCATCCCCAGTCCTTTCATCCTCCTTATTCATTCAGGGGTACCCAGATCCCCTATTCCTCCTTTCCCTCAATATGTAAGCATTCGGAGGGTCTCTTGCACACTCTATCTGGCTGCCACCACTACAGAGCAACCCGGACTTACATGCACCTGAGACTAAGCATTGACCATGCAATTGAAGTGAAATCTCTAAGAGTAGGGCAAAGCAACAATATTCAAGGATCTCAAGTCCCTGATTGACCAGGTAAGCAGAAAAGTCCAGGTCTACATCTTTCCAGATTGTTATGTGAGAAATAGAGTTCTATTTTTTTTTTTTTTTTTTTGAGACAGAGTCTCACTCTCTTGCCTGGGCTAGAGTACTGTGCTGTCAGCCTAGCTCACAGCAACCTCAAACTCCTGGGCTCAAGCAATCCTCCTGTCTCAGCCTCCCGGGTAGCTGGGACTACAGGCACGCGCCACCATGCCCGGCTAATTTTTTCTATTTTTAGTTGTTTGGCCAATTTCTTTCTATTTTTGGTAGAGACGGGGTCTCGCTCTTGCTCAGGCTGGTCTCGAACTCCTGAGCTCAAGCGATCCTCCCGCCTCGGCCTCCCAGAGTGCTAGGATTACAGGTGTGAGCCACAGCACCTGGCCCTGTTTTCTACTTTAAAAAATAAAAAAGTAGGCCAGGTATGGTAGTTCATGCCTGGAATCCCAGCACTTTGGGAGGCCAAGGTGGGAGGATCACTTGAGCCCAGGAGTGTGAGACCAGCCTGGGAAACATAGCAAGACCCTGTTCCTATGAAAACTTTTTTAAAAAATTAGCTGGGCATGGTGGCACACACCTATAGTCCTAGCTTTTGGGGAGGCTGAGCCAGGAAGATCACTTGAACCCAGGAGTCTGAGTCTGTGATGAGTTATGATCAAGCCACTGCACGCTAGCCTGGGTGACAGAGCAAGAACCTGTCTCAAAATAAGTAAATAAATAAAATAAAAAAATAAAAATCCAGATTTTTGGATTCAGAGTTGGATTTAAATCTCAGTTCTTCCACTTCAAACTCCTGTAGCTCTGGTTAAATTACTTAATGTCTGTTAGTCTGAGTTTTCCACAAATCTAAAGTAGGCTTGTTATATACTTTGCAGCAATGTTCTAAATATAGGAAAGAAAATGTGTACACCTGGCATATAATGGACACTCAATTTTATTTTTATTTATTTATCATTTTTATTTTTTTGAGGCAGGGTCTTGCTCTGTTGCCCCGGCTAGAGTACAGTGGCATGATTATAGCTCACTGCAACCTCAAACTCCTGGACTCAAGTGATCCTTTTGCCTTGGCCTCCCTAAGTGCTGGGATTATAGGCGTGAGCCACCTGCCCAGCCCAATATCTTAGTTTTCTACAGAAGGTAATTTATCCAACAATTTAGGGCATCAGTAGGGGAATTGAAAACACTAGAGCAAGTAAAAGAAGACCATTGAACTACTTTGAAAAAGTAATACTATTCACTTCCTAAAAAGACCCTCATATTCAAAACCTATTTGCTCTTACTTTACACACAATGCTAATAAATTTGGTTATTTTGTTTCTAGGACACAGATTAGGAAGAGGATTGCTAAAGCCAGGCACCTAAGAAGTAGCAAGAGGTATTGTCTAATGGTTTAACACGGGAAGGGAAAAACAGAAAGAAAATTATTAGAAGGACATAAAATAACTCAAAATCACACCAGCCTTGGATCATTTTAGGTAGAGCAAAGGTCTAGCATATTCTGATATTTCCCAAAGATACATTACTTTGCAGTCTAATTCTGAATACTACTAATGACCAGGAAAATAAGAAGAGGTTAAATTATATTTGCTATACATTTTAAGAAGGCAGAGATCTATTTTATTTAAAATAGTATTTCATTAAAGGCATATTTTAAAACATTTTGTACTTGGATTAATTTTAATCGTTTAGAAAATGAATTCAGGCTTTTCACCTTCTGCAAAGGTGTTAGATAAATGAAGCTTTATTAAATTGTAATAGCAAAGTCAGAGTAAATACACACCTGTTTACATTGACGGGTCTTCTAAATGTGTCTTTAGATCTGGTTGGTTGCTTTGACCCCCAAGCAAGAGAGAATGAATAATGCATTCCTCTACAAGCTGACTAACAGTAAAAGTTTAACAAGCTCCCATTGGTATGCCCAGCCCTGTGGAAGACAAAAGGGGTAGAAAATAAGAAAGGCATGTAACACTTTGTTCTGAGTTCCTGAGGATTATGGAAGGATTGTACAAATCCACAATGTAAATTGTTTATACTGATAAATAATATAAAACTATATAAATTAACAAAGATCATATAGAAAAACAATTTCTAAGCAATGCCTAATGTATATAAGCTATAGTTTAAAAATACAATAGTGTTGTGAAGTCCATTAATGCTATGGTTCTCAGCCTTTGTGCTAGTTCCGTGGTTCTCAGGAAGTTAGTCAAGGGTCAAAGCAAGATGAAGGCAGAAGATTCTGCAAGACTACCAGCCAGGACCACCTGAGTCCATCTGCTTTTCTTTGCTATCCAGGACAGCAAAGTCTTTCTTGCCTGTTTTACTCCCGGGTCGCAGGACTCATCCAGATACCCTGAGGGAATCATCTAATCACATCACAGGTCTTAGGGCCACAGTTTGCTGATATAATCCCCCACCCAGAAGCTAAACTCCATGGGAGCTGGAACGTTGTCTGTCTTGTGTATAGGACAGGGCTGGCATATAGTAGTATTCAAACATTTCTTGAACAAATATGATAGAGTGGCAATGAGAGTTTGAGGTGGCATAAGTCCTTGGAGCCTTAATTTGGAAAGTCCTTCCTAGAAATAATGGCATGATTTGGAGATATATGGGCTATTCAGGGAGTACAAGATGGTGCATTATAATCTGTAATGGAACTATGTGCCCCAGAATAAACTCAGACAAGATCCCAAACACAGGCATTAGCATTTAGGGAGAGTGTTTTTGTTACTATGCTAGTCTTTCTTTGGGACTTATAATTTAAATATGTTTCATAACAAAAATTTGGATGTGTGTAACTTCATTTATTAAGGAAGAACATCTTGATTTTAGAGAACAGAAAAGCTTTTCCTTGTTTTGCTGTTCAGTAGGACAGAATGTTTAGACCGTTTTTAATAGAAGTAAATTAAACATACCCAAATGTCTAAGAATACAATTATTATGCCCTTTAAAGTGGCAAGAGGAAACAATTCAGGTAGAAATGTTTAGGTTCCCTATTCTGTGAAGAATAACATACAGAAATGAAAGTGAACTAAGGAGAAGAGGAGAAATGGAAGCTGAAGAAACAGCCAAGAGAATCAGGAAGAGAGATTGTAAAATTATGCTCCTCTTTAGCCCCAAGTGCATTTGTACTTGCTTTTTTCTGTGCCTCTTGGTTGTTTGAAGGTACCAGTCATGAGTTCCCACACAGCACACCCTCGACCTCTCCTGGTCACACTCTGTCATGAGTCACAATCTTGATCGATGTGAAAACAGCAAAGAGCAGGACTCTCAGGGAGGAAGACAGTGCCTGATCCAGTGTCCACTACTTCAAGAAATGGGCATAAGGTGGCAGCACTGGTAGTGCCTGCAGGTGTCTTGGAGAGGAAGCTTGGCCGAGGGCCAGCTGCACTTGAGCTGCTAAATCCCAGGGAGAAGATGGAAAAAGAGAACTCTGCTAAACTCCTCCTTATTAGGGTAATGGGAGGAGAGAGACTTCTAGGGGAGCAATGGCACTCAGGAGCCCCATTGGAAGGAGTGGGTGTTAGGGTCACATTTCTGTCTGGCACCCACCCATTTATGGAAAGAATATCGCTACTTACGAGGAAGGATTAAGACTGGTGAACAACATAGATGAACCTTGAAAACATTACACAAAGTGAAAGAAGCCAATTACAAAAGACCACATATTATATGATTCCATTTGTTTAAAATGTCCCAAATAGGCAAATCTGTAGAGACAGAAAGTAGATTAATGGTTATCTAGGGTTTGAGGCTGGGGACAATGGGGGATGACTGCTAAAGGCTATGGGGTTTCTTTTTAGGGTGATGAGATGTTCTAAAATTGATGGTGGTAATGGTTACACAACTCTGAATATGCTAAAACCCATTGAATTGTACACCTTAATGGGTGAATTGTAATTATGTCCCAAAGCTGTTACATATATAAAAAAAGAATGACTGATGAGCATTTAGTGAAAAATCATAGAAGAAAGGTTATAATGTGAGTGCAGCCTCTCCCTCCCTGGTGCTATGAATGTGGATGGCTTCAATAGGGGTGAGAAGCATCCCTCTTGCTGGAACCGACCACCTCTAAGACAGTGCCTCTCAAACTTTTATTTGCATACACATCACCTGGGGATCTAGTCAAAATGCAGGTTCTGTTTTAGAATGTCTGAGGGGGGGCCTGAGATTGTACAGTTCTTAGAAGCTCCAAGGTGATGCTTAAGCTGCTAGTCCTAGGATCACACCTGAAATGAGAGGCTCTAAGAGACCCAAAGAAATTATATTCTTCGATTGGGATCAGTATTATGTCAGCCTTGTAATGAAATTAAAATATCAATTAAATATTTGTATTTTGACTTTCCCCTGTTTCCTAGTGGTAATACACACACACACACACACACACACGTATATGATGCTTCATTTAATAACAGGTAATACTGATATCTTGAAAAAGTACATTACTAACATTGTGAGATTTATTGTCCATTTTTATTGAAAATCTCAGGATTTAGAATTTGTAAGAGAGCTGGGTTTGAATCCCGGCTGTATCATTTACCAGTCTTATGACCTTGGATTAATCTACCTGAGCCTCAGTTTCTTTGCCTACAGAATGAAGATAATACCTATCTCAGTGGATATTTTGTGAATACCAGAGACTATATAGCATACACGTCATAGTCACTTGTGAGATAGCACCTATTATCATTATAAAATTTGTATGGGGGGGATCTACCCCACTTTCCTTTTCATGTCTGCATCACTCCATATTTTCTTCTTCGTTTTTGTTTTTTTGAGACAGAGTCTCACTCTGTTGCTCAGGCTGGAGTGCAGTGGTGTCATCACAGCTCACAGCAACCTCAAACTCCTGGGCTTCAGCAATCGTCCTGCCTCAGCGTCTCCAGTAGCTGGGACTACAGGTGCGCACCACCACAGCCGGCTAATTCGGCTAATGTTTGTATTTTTTGTAGAGACATAGAGATGGGGTCTTACTCTTGCTCAGACTGATCTTGAACTCCTGACCTCAAGCAATCCGTCCACCTCGGCCTCCCAGAGTGCTAGGATTACAGGTGTGAGCCACTCACCATGCCTGGCCCATATTTTCTTCTAAATCTTTTAAATCTCCTACATCTTGCAATTTTGGTTGCATAGGAGATGCTTCCTTAAGATTTTTTTTCATCCATTGAAGAAGTCATTGTTGTTTAGACCACTAATAAGATCTATATAGAATATCATTTTTCATACAGAGATGTGTGCTTCCTTTCATTTGTATTGGTTCTGATATTAAGGCATTCAAAGTAAAAGTTTAGAATATTCGACATGGAATTTTGGTCTCCTTGGTATTTTCTTTTTTTTTTTTCTTTTTCAATTTTTCAATTTGTACTTTAATTTTTTTAAACCAATCACATAGTATTGACTCAATGGTTTCTCTGATTTTTAAGTGTGAAGCTGAAATAATTCAACAAGAGTGATTTTTTCTTTTGTCGAAAATTCTTCACTCTGAGTTTCTTCATTTGGTGTAGGGCCTCTGTTATTTTCCTTTTCCTTTACAGGTACAGCAGGCAAGTTCTCCTAATGCCTGGCCCTCAGGGAAGCCTACAAAGTGAGGCAATTTGGAAAACCATGTTTTGGAGCTGAGTTGCTCCTCAATAGTTCCCCATGGAAGAGGGATTCCTAGTACTACACTGCTGCAAATGACAGGACATCAGGGGCACCCAGCTGGGGCTAGAGTGAGGATGGGGACTTCCTTCTTGAGGTGCTCTGACCTGGGAGGTTCACAGGCTGCAGCACTAGGTGAGCACCCAGGTGCCTTGTTCTCCCATGTAATACTTGGGCTATTCTCCTCTGAGGGTTACAAAGATAGACACAAGAGGCTGCTCAACTTGTTTGTTTTCTTTTTGTTTTTATATTCTTTCAACTTTTAGGTGGACTTTATTTCCCTTGTTTTCCTGCTCTCCGGAAGAAAATGTGGCAAATACTGTCACTGGTAAGTTTCTGGCATACAAAGTTAGTGACATTTGTTTCTTCTTTTTTTAAATCATTCTTTTTTTTTTTTTTTACCTCTTATCAACACATTTCTATCACTGTGTACTCAGCATTACCCACATGAAGGCCTAAGCAGTATGAAGACTTAAGAATTTGTTTTCTTCTCTGTTTTTTAAATTATAGAAGATTCTAATGCTGTCAACTGGTAAATGTTTAGAGTTTAAGGTAAATATCACTCTAACTTTTATAAATACTGTAATAGAAAACTGGCTTTAGACATGCCATTTTTTTTTTTTTTTTTTTTTTCCGAGACAGAGTCTCACTCTTTTTGCCGGGGCTAGAGTGAGTGCCGTGGCGTCAGCCTAGCCCACAGCAACCTCAAACTCCTGGGCTCAAGTGATCCTTCTGCCTCAGCCTCCCGAGTAGCTCGGACTACAGGCATGCACCACCATGCCCGGCTAATTTTTTCTATATATTTTCAGTCGTCCGATTCATTTCTTTCTATTTTTAGTAGAGACGGGGTCTTGCTCTTGCTCAGGCTGGTTTCGAACTCCTGAGCTCAAACAATCTGCCTGCCTCGGCCTCTCAGAGAGCTAGGATTATAGGCGTGAGCCACTGCGCCCAGCCTAGACATGCCATTTTTTAAAAACCTTTTTTTATAGAGAATTCTGTTGAACACATATTTTCAAATTTGAAAAAGAAAACAAGGAGTTGTACATGTTAAATGCAGCTTTGAATAGTTAGGATTTCTTCCGTTAACTCTTCTGCTTTGTGTCTTCTGCTAGCTGAGGTACTCAAAAAGGCTAAACAGGAGGAACCAACTACCTGAAAGGGACAGCCGTGCTTTCATGGAGAGAGCAAGTGCCGGCTGCTGGTCTGGGACTTCCCAGGTCACTAATTTTGAAACCCACCAAACACTGATCTAAAGATCAAATTCTAGTCTTTCAGTAGCAAGGATCAAAAGGTTGGGAGACTATATTCTGTTTCCTCATCTAGCACCAGGATTTTGTTGCAGTGAAATGGGCTCTAAGTAGGGCTTGCTCTTTCCTTTCTCATCTAGCCAATTAAGGACATTATTTGATTTGATACATCTTAGCCATTCATTTTGGTGGACAGTTGTTTCTCTTGTTACAAAGACCAAAGACCATTCTAAACCCAGAATCAGTTGAATAGTTAGTAGAACAAATACGTCATGATTCCACATGGCTGTGCTCAGGAGCCCTGGGTTTCAAACCAGGCAGGAATCCCTGGCATGAGCACTGTTATGTGCGGGAGCCTGAGCTTTGAGAGCAGACAGTGTGGCATAAATTGTACATTGTGGACATTTTTGTGCCATTTAGTCCAAGTGCAATCACCCAATGCAAGAGCCTAAGTGACCCTGAGACCAAAGAGAGAGAGAAAGAGAAGGAGGAAAGGGAAGAGCAGGTAGAGAGATGGTTACCTTAATTCTCTTATCCTCTAGGGGAAAAAAATGACTAAACTATAAACCTCAGTATAAGAGCATTGATAATGTTAATAATAATACCTTTGATAATTATGCCAGTGATCTCAAAGTACTAAAAAAATCCATTATTTTCCTTGTGCTCACCAAAATCTCTTTAAGGTCCCATAGAATGGGAATTGCCATTTCTTCAGTTTTTCCTTGTTTTTCTTTTCTCTTTGTTCATCAGCTTTCTTGGAAAATGAGGGATTTTTTTTTTTTTTTTTTTTTTTAAGAGATGGACTCTCATTATGTTGCCTAAGCCGTGAGTGCTGTGGCTATTCACAGGTGTGATCATAGCATACTATAGCCTCGAACTCTTGGCCTTAAGGGATCCTCCCCCTCAGCCAGAGTAGCTAGGACTATAGGCACATGCCACTGCGCTTGCCCAGCAAAATGAGGGATCTTAATTTGAGTATGAGGAACTTATAAATTTTAAATGCAACAGGCCTATACTATTTTGGAGGTATGTTTTTCCCTTTAAATAGACATCAGCCTATGAGGTACTTTATGGGAGGTCCAAAGGTAGTATGTATACAATGTTGTATATCATAGCAAGGTAATTGTAAGAGGATCTCCCATTTATAGTAAACTGAATAAAAGGATTGACATCTCAAATCAAAAAGTGAAAAATTCCAAATTGGTTTCAAAACATCACAGTGAAGAGATGGCCATTTGACTTGAGGGGAACCTCTGCTCTGATGCTTCTGAGCATACATAGTCCATATGATTAGATTTTGTGAGTCTATTTGAAATCTTGGTCATTACAGTTTACATGGATATAGCCATTTAGACATACGACCTAGAATGAAGGTCTAGATATTTGTCTCAAATGTTGAGCTAGCTCTCAAGCTATAGTCTCCTTGCTTTGACTATTAGGTAGGCCATACTCATTTAACTCTTGTCTTTCCTTTCCTCATCCCCTAACCCCACTCACCTCTATGAAGAACACTTTCGTAGCGTTTTCATCTGTCTTTGCGGTGCTGCATTCCTGTGAATTCCTCCTCCATGTTTTTGCTGTTTCATTTAGTTTGGAAAATGGCAGAGCAGAATATGTTTGGTATAAACTTAATCCTGGCCAGCATCTGTGATTCCTTTAAAAAAAAGTGTGTTTGTGTGAGTGTGTGTGTGTGAGTGTGTACGTGTGTATGTATCTATGTGTGTGTGTTTTCTGGGGTTAAAAATACAGAAGTAAAAACTTTAAATAGGCTGGGTGCAGTGGCACACACCTGTAATCCTAGCACTCTGGGAGGCCGAGGCTGGAGGATCGCTCGAGGTCAGGAGTTCAAGACCAGCCTGAGCAAGAGCGAGACCCCGTCTCTACGAAAAATAGAAAGAAATTAGCTGGACAACTAAAAATACATAGAAAAAATTAGCCAGGCATGGTGGTGCGTGCCTGTAGTCCCAGCTACTTGGGAGGCTGAGGCAGAAGGATGGCCTGAGCACAGGAGTTTGAGGTTGCTGTGAGCTAGGCTGACGCCAGGGCATTCTAGCCTGGGAAACAGAGTGAGACTCTGTCTCAAAAAAAAAAAACAAAAAAAAACCTTAACTAAAATAGAAAATTAATGTCCCTTATTATCAGGTCTCCTCCATATTTTTAGTTGTTTAGAAAATGTTTCTCCTGGTGTTCTTGTTAAATATTTCTAATATTTTGGCATCACACCCCAAAGCGATGTCAGAGGTTTGTGTGTATGTGTGTGCATGTGTGTGGTAGAGGTAAGGGGGAGAGTCGGTCCAACAGCATAGAGTATACAATGGTGAAGAACTTACTAAATTAATTAATCTTCAATTAGCAGATCACAGAGGATATGAATCACTCACTGGCAGTCAAAAGGTGATGTCAGTGAACGGTTATGGCTCAGCATGACTGCTCCTGTTGGCTATTGTATTTAGTCCTAGCGCTGTTGCTATTGCAGAGTTTTCCTGTGAATTTTATTGTAGAACTTTAGAAATTGCTATTACTGTCAAGTAATAGCAATAAATGCAATTTCTACAGCATTAGTAAGCATTCTAGAAGATAGTTAAATCAAGGAACAAGGTACTTAATGAAGTTTATAAATATGGCTTTGGAATGTTTGTTATTAGTAATAGTCATACTATTAATTTCTAGTTGAAAGAATAACATGTTCACAAAATTTCTAAGCCTCAGTAGAAGATTGAATTGGTGGAAATTGGGTCAGAACAGTACATGCAACTCCAGGATTGCTGAAGATGAGCAGGTGCTTAGGGTGAAGTTGCTTCATCATGAAAGGGGAGTATTCAGGGTAGAGACTGCATAGCCTTGGTCTACAGTACTTGGTTAAGCTTATTAAATGGTTTCTGTCTAACCTCTCTACAATCGGTGACAAATTATGCTAATGATGGATTACTAAAAATCCTCAGTAGGCAATCAGGTTGCAACCTCCTGACCTCTAAGCTTTTTCCTAGAAAATATCTTCTTTTTGAAGCCATGTGTTACCTCAACTCTCCTATGATTCCGTCTTGGAAACACTAGTTGCTACTTCATAAAGAACCAGAGGGTAGGTGGGGAGTCAACTAGAATCCCTCTTTTCTAAACACTCTGGACTTCTAACTTTAGTTGGGCTAAATGGGCAAACAAATCAGCCATGAACTCTGGTTTTTGCTGGACAGTGTGTCCATATTTTTAGGGAGCTGTGATTTATTGGGGAAAAATGCTTAAATGAGCTCTTGGACTTTGTTCTGAGGTCAGAAGGGACCATTAAAACGTGTAATCTATACCCTGGTCTTGGTGTTTGGGGGAAAAATAGTGCCTAATGGTGCATGGCATTATGTACTCTTTTGTTTAAGAGTGTAGTTTGTGGATGGGCTCTATTAATGAAAGCATGTCGTGGTGGAAAGGAGTGTGCGTGTGTGTCTGTGTGTGTGTGTGTGTGTGTGTGTGTGCGCGTCTCAATGCTGTTTTTAAATGGGCTGTTGGATAGGCTCATTGAAGTGTACTGGGTTATTTCCTCCTTTGTCTCCTGTTCTCTCCCTCCCACAGCAAGACTGGAAGAGCAACAGCACACTTTTATACAGGCCTCCAGGAGTCTCTCTGGAGGGGTAGGCCAATAAGAACCAACCTGCTGGTCCCCACCCCCAACCCCTCTGGGGGCTTCTGAATCCAGTTGTTAAATTTCAGGGAAGAAAGTGATAATGTGGAAAAGTGCCAAACTCTCTGTAATTTTTCCTGGCAGCTTTCCCTTAGTGTCATTGGTAAGTTCTGCATTTCACTGGTGTGGAGTGCCACACCACCACCACTACAGTAGTCCGTCCCAGGCCTGACTTTTTTGTTTGGGCCAGTTTATCTTCAGAAGAAGTCATTTTTCTGTCAGGATAGATGGGTTTAAACCCTGTTAAAGCTAGATAGAATGCTTTCCCTTAGGGGTCATTCACTTCCTATCTTTATGCCTGATAGATTTCTTTGGATCTTATTTGATTCTCACACAAAAAATCTAGTATGATCATGCTGGAAGATTCTCTTGAGGTGGCTGTGTTGCAGAGAACAGGCAGCACATTTGCTTTTTTAACCGCCTATCCTGTTTCACAGGCCTGCATGTCTACCTCCCTCCATTTTGTCTGCGCTGCCCTGTGTTTTTCCTTCTCTTCCCAATTCTCTTCTACAGAATTTGTGTTGGAATAAAAGGCTCCATTCCAGATCCATTCCAGAGTTGCTGTGAGAAACTTCCCCACTCTGACTCTTTTTCCTATCTCAGTAAAATGGCAGTGTAAGAAAGCTTTATGCAAGTAAGGGCTGAAAGAAATCCCCACCTAGAATACAGTATTTGATGTTTCCTTCTGATTTTCTTCCCCATCCTCAACTCTCAAAAATTTCTTTTACAATCATTTTATATGTATGATAGTTTCCTAGTTTAAAGAACGGAACAGAACAAAACAAAAGCAAAGCAGCCTACATTGATTTAATATGGAACGTCAAAGATAACAGACTTTTCCTGTTCCTGGGCAATAGTCTTCCGTATTAAGATTGGTGACCTCACCTTTCCTTGCTAATATTGTTGGTACTTAGCCCTCCAAATCTAAAAGCAGCTTAGCATAAGTGCCAAGTACAAAATAGTTAAGTTTCTCTTTTGATCGACTATGAAGTGGCTATCAAGCTTCTTTGTGAGTAGGTTTTCATATACTATTTTTTTCTATCAGCTGATGCATACAAACAAATCTTCATGAGACTCAGCAGAAAGGAGAAATCCAAATTCCTGATCTGCCCAATAGTTTTATAAAACTCCAGTCTCATTTTTTGATAATATTAGTGTAGTTTTACTCAGTCTTCTCCAAAAAAATAGCAAGCTCACCGTAAGAATAGTGAATGAGGAGGATGTACTATTAGAGTGTGAGAACCTTAGTACCTTTTTCCTCATGTTAGATTGCCCGAGTGTTACATTTTGTTTGAAACCTGCCATAAACCAGACCAGGCTGAACATTTATTTGTTTTATTTTTGATTTTAGTTTTGGGGGAGGTGGTGGTGAGGGTATTCCTATTTTATTTTGGTACAAACTAAGCTAGTTGACCTATGCCTAAGGCTATTTTTTCATACCTACTCTTGTGAAAAGTCTCATTCAGAAATTAACATTTCTCAAAATGTGTTCCTTATCATTATTCTGAAATGTAAATTCCCTCAAATTTTTTATTTTAAGACTTTGAGATGAGTGGGAAAAGGATCTAGAAAAGCAGTTGTTGAGCATTCACCAAGCTTAATGCCTCCTGGTTTGCTCCTTTGGGATTTCTAGGTCCTTGGCGGACACAATTTCAACGCGAAGATCTGTTGAGCGCCATTCAGACTCCACTCCATTTTTCCCCGTGTCGATCCAGTTCGTGTTTTACAGCTCCCGTCTGGGAGCCGGTAACATAATGAATTGCCTTGACTCTCGCTTCAATCCACTTTCCTCGCTTAATATGCAGCCCAAAGTTTTGCAGCTCGCTGTCAGATTGCAGTGCTAGACTTTCACACTGATCCCAAAGCCTCCGCTGGGGCTGTTTCTTAACACGGAGTTACAAACTTTAAGAAACAGACAGCTCCTGACGGAAATCCACGCCAGGCTTTGAACTCTGCTTCTGGCTTCCGTCAACTGACATAGTTGCCCTTTTGCTCAAACTCGCAGCTCCAGTTCGCACTCGAGAGAGCTCTGCTGGGTGTCTGCTGCTTCGCTGCGGCGGGAATGCGTGGGGGCCACCACCCGGCGCTCCACCGATTCTCCACGCCTTAGTTCGGAACCCAACCCAACCTCACGAGGGTCCCTGGGCTTAAAACGTCTTCCCCTACAAGGAGTGGGGGAAGGAAGGAGCCCTGAGGAGCAGAACTCGATCTTTTGTTTGTTTGTCCAGTTTTGTTATTTCAGACCTTTAGGGGAAGCAAGCAGCGAGAGAGGAAGGGCTATCCTCCCTGCAGACGTTTCTCTCTCCTAGCAAACCGTCCAGGCCTCGGTTCCACATTTTGCAGTTCACTGTGTGGATTTTAATAGGTTGTTCCCTTATTCTCGGGCCCAATCCATGCACACTGTGCAGCTGGATGAAATGAGAGCACATCCTCTGCCATTTTCAGCCCGTTTGTCCTGGCAGCCCTGCCCCCCTTCCTTGGCTGCTCTGCCGCTGGAGTTACTGTGCCCAGAAACTCCGCCTGATCCTCCGGGCCTCAGATCCAGTCCGCGTTTGCCAAGCGCCGTACTGTCGGGGACGGCGATAAGAACTCTCTTGTGAGGGAGAGCTAGGGAGACTTTAGTCCGGTTTCCATGTCAACGATTCAGTCCATATTTGCCATCAGGCTGTTGGTGGCAGAGGCGCTTTCGCGAGGGTAGCGCTGTCCTAGTCCTAGTTCTCCAATCTGCGCCGGGATTCCTGAGCTGCCGGGTGTGGGGTTAAAAGGCAGGGGCCGTGGGGGAGAAAACTCCACTGAGGGGAGGACCCACAGCCCCAAGCCGGGGTCTCGCTGCCCGGGCCAGCCACGTGCCCAGCTCCTCCCCTCCCCCTTTCCCGGTGCCACTGCCCCTAGGGAAAGCCGGTGGGCCCGTTTCTAAGAAAGTTCCTACAGCGCTGCAGACCTTGAGATAGTGGTGTGGGGCTCTAACGGTAGGAATGGAAGATCTTGAAACCTAAAAGATTGGGAAAAAAAAAGTGGGAAAGAAGAAATCGCACATTACCTCCCCCAGGTGCATATATTTTGTGCACTTCACCTATTGCTAGATGAAAATGGTGACTGCTTCCAAAACAGCGTGCCCACGTGTAGGGAAAGAGATTTTGGCGCTTTCCATATTTCACAGCCATTAAAGAAAGGGGGTGAGGGCTTTCTTTGGCGACAAATCCATTCGGGCTTCCAGATTTTCTCTGGGCTCCAGGTTTCCCATTACACCCCAGCTCTGAAGAAAATAGCAGGGTAATTGCATGTAAAAAATTACTCATTTGTGTGCAGGATTCAGGATTGTTTGCCAGCTCAGAGGCAGTTGATTAAATAGCCAAGCTCTATTTATGAGGCAGCCTATAATTTGGTTTCTAGGACCTAATGCACTGGGAGACTTGGTGCCCCTGAGGACTGTGAGTGAAAAGAGGGCACTGGCCCACACCTGTCAGTGGGATGTTCTTGGTAGGCTGGTTTGGTTCTTGGCTTGGGGAGGGAAATAAAGCTGTGAGTTTTTTTGGACCTCATCACTCTTAGATTAACAGGAAGGTTTTGCCTTTTAGTGTAGGATGCTCTAAATTTTCTTGGAGGTAGAAATGAGTTCAGGCTATTGGAATTATTCATGGTGATCAATGACATGGCTGGAACCCCAGGAGCCTGCAGAATCTGGAAGTTGTAAGATATGGCTATGAAGTCTTCATTTATAAAATCTGAGAGGGAAAAGAGACCCAGGTCTCTAGGGACACTGGCCCAAGGCAGCCTTAGGTCTAGTGAAGAGCTGGAATCCCCTCTGGCTTTCATACCCTGTCATGTCAGAGCATTCCAAGTTAGCCGGAGGAAAAAAAGGCCACTGCTGGGATTTGGTGGCGCCTGTAGATCAGGACAACACTGGAGTTTTCTATACATGCCTTGATCTTTTCAGATAAACCTGGCCTTATACCCAACTCTAGCTCAATTGGGTCTCTTAGTATGTAATGGTAAACTTTAAAGAATCTTTACACTGCAGGATAGAATATACATCTGAGTAGCTTCCTTCACTTACTAAGTGAAGCAGACTGTCAGACTGTGCCTTTTTTCTCTTTAAGGAGAAAATGATTTCCATTTTCTGCATCCCTGTTCTACAGTGGTTTGTTTGAACACTCAGGTTCTTTGAGTCCCTGGAGCCTCTTCTGTGAGTTGTTTTCAGTCTTACAAGGTTCTGTCTTTAGAGACTGGGGCTATTGGTCATTGTGAAGTAAGTTCTCTTAGGAAGTGATAATGGGGCTTGGGTTGTCCTGTTAGAAGACTGTCCTGTACCCTCAAAGCAGCCTTAGTGGCTACCACTTTAAATCAATGGTGAGATGACCAGCTTTGATTTAAAATCCATTTTGATATTCTGATTCCATTGTTGCATTTTTTCACAACTTGACCGCCTATATATATATATATACATATATATATATATATATATATATGTTTTTAGGGCTAAGTAGGCAGAAGGCTACTTCTGGGACTCCACTTCTTTTTAAAGCCACCCTTCTCTGCCCTCTGACTTTAAGTGATAGGCAGTCCTTCTCTGCCCTCTGACTTTAAGTGATAGGCAGTCCCCTCCCCTCTCCTTTCAATTCCGTAAAATGGGGATAATCAGGACCTCATGCTCCCAGGGCCTTGTGAGGACCTGCTAATGAGGGCAGGCAAGCAGGAAAACAGTCCGAACAATCATCAGTCATTCCTTTGGGCTTGCCTAAAAGGGGTGAAAAGCAGAGCTCACTTTAGCTGGGTCTTTAGAGTGAGTTTGTAGTAGGCTTTGAAGAAGAAAAGTGCTGTAGAGGTGCTCAGCAGCAGCCAACAGTCCAGGCCCGCTGCCAGGGGGTCAGGCCTGGGCCGAGGCGGCCGCGGTCTCGGGCTCAGGCCAATTTTGCAGCCGCGGGTAAAGTTCATGCTGCCCGCTCCCCTCGGAACCGCCGGGAGGGGACAGACCAGGATAGGGACGCTGTGAGGGAGGCGGCACAGGCTCCGGAGAGGCGCGAGCTCCGGGCCGGGTTTTCTCCGAAGCCTTCGGCGGCGGCGCTGCCGAGCGAAAGCGGCTGAGAGCCTGCCGCCGCCGCGGCTCGTTCTCTCCCCTCCTCCTTTGTGAGGGGAAGGGAGCGAGTCCGTTCCACGGCCTGCGCCCGCTCCGCTCTCCACTCCGGGTTTGTCAGGCGGCCGCGACGGCGCTGGGTAAAATGGCAGTGCTGAGCCTCGTGTCGGAGTGAGGGGGACTCGGAGGAGAGTGGGGCGCTCTAGCCGCTCAGTCCCGCCGACCGCTTGCTCGCCCACCCGCTGCCGCGCAGCAGCCTCGGCCCGAGCCGCGGCCGGGGAGGGGAGGCAGGGCGCCCGGCCCGGCCCGGCCCGCGCTCCGACTCTACCTCTCGGCGCCCCGGCTGCTGCCGCGCGCCCTCCAGCCCGCCCGGCCCGGGTCCCCCTCCCCCCCCCCCGCTCCCTCCCTCCCCGCCCCCTCCCCCTCGCTTGCCTCCCTCCCTCCCTCCCTCCTCCTTTCTCCGGCAGCAGAAAGCGGAGAGTCACAGCGGGGCCAGGCCCTGGGGAGCGGAGCCTCCACCGCCCCCCTCATTCCCAGGCAAGGGCTTGGGGGGAATGAGCCGGGAGAGCCGGGTCCCGAGCCTACAGAACCGGGAGCAGCTGAGCCGCCGGCGCCTCGGCCGCCGCCGCCTCCTCCTCCTCCGCCGCCGCCAGCCCGGAGCCTGAGCCGGCGGGGCGGGGGGGAGAGGAGCGAGCGAGCGAGCGCAGCGCAGCAGCGGAGCCCCGCGAGGCCCGCCCGGGCGGGTGGGGAGGGCAGCCCGGGGGACTCGGCCCCGGGGCGGGGTGGGAGGGGGGGAGAAGACGAAGACAGGGCCGGGTCTCTCCGCGGACGAGACAGCGGGGATCATGGCCGCGCAGGTCGCCCCCGCCGCCGCCGCCAGCAGCCTGGGCAACCCGCCGCCGCCGCCCTCGGAGCTGAAGAAAGCCGAGCAGCAGCAGCGGGAGGAGGCGGGGGGCGAGGCGGCGGCAGCAGCGGCCGAGCGCGGGGAAATGAAGGCAGCCGCCGGGCAGGAAAGCGAGGGCCCCACCGTGGGGCCGCCGCAGCCGCTGGGAAAGGAGCTGCAGGACGGGGCCGAGAGCAATGGGGGTGGCGGCGGCGGCGGAGCCGGCAGCAGCGGCGGGCCCGGCGCGGAGTCGGACCTGAAGAACTCGAACGGGAACGCGGGCCCTAGGCCCGCCCTGAACAATAACCTCACGGAGCCGCCCGGCGGCGGCAGTGGCGGCAGCAGCGATGGGGTGGGGGCGCCTCCTCACTCAGCCGCGGCCGCCTTGCCGCCCCCAGCGTACGGCTTCGGGCAGCCCTACGGCCGGAGCCCGTCTGCGGTCGCCGCCGCGGCGGCCGCCGTCTTCCACCAACAACATGGCGGACAACAAAGCCCTGGCCTGGCAGCGCTGCAGAGCGGCGGCGGCGGCGGGGGCCTGGAGCCCTACGCGGGGCCCCAGCAGAACTCGCACGACCACGGCTTCCCCAACCACCAGTACAACTCCTACTACCCTAACCGCAGCGCCTACCCCCCGCCCCCCCAGGCCTACGCGCTGAGCTCCCCAAGAGGTGGCACTCCGGGCTCCGGCGCAGCGGCGGCCGCCGGCTCCAAGCCGCCTCCCTCCTCCAGCGCCTCCGCCTCCTCGTCGTCTTCGTCCTTCGCTCAGCAGCGCTTCGGGGCCATGGGGGGAGGCGGCCCCTCAGCGGGCGGCGGGGGAACCCCCCAGCCTACCGCCACCCCCACCCTCAACCAACTGCTCACGTCGCCCAGCTCGGCCCGGGGCTACCAGGGCTACCCCGGGGGCGACTACGGCGGCGGGCCCCAGGACGGGGGCGCAGCCAAGGGCCCGGCGGACATGGCCTCACAGTGTTGGGGGGCTGCGGCGGCGGCAGCGGCGGCGGCGGCGGCCGCTTCGGGAGGGGCCCAACAAAGGAGCCACCACGCGCCCATGAGCCCCGGGAGCAGCGGCGGCGGGGGGCAGCCGCTCGCCCGGACCCCTCAGGTACACAGCTGAGGAGGGAGGGGGCTGGGACAAGTATGGTCTTGGGGTGGGTGGCGGCTGCGGGGAGTGGGCCACAGCCGTGGGCTTCCCTCAGTCCCGGGCCCCCGGCGCTGGGGAGCTGCCATTGTCTGGCTCTTCTCTCTTAAAATGGCTGCCTGTCTGCCTTCCTCTCCTTCTCTCCTTCAGCCTTTGTGTCCGGCTTTCCCAGAGGTGTCTGCTCCTCTTCTCCCTCTCCCCTGGTCCCTTAGAACTCCGGGGTCTTCCAGGGGGTGCGGGGCAGTGTGTGTGGGAAAGGGCCAGGCCCAGGGTGAGGGGGTGCTGGGGGCTCAGGTTAGGGGTGTAGGCAGTGGTAGGAGCTTGGGAGTTGAGTGACCATTTCTTTGCTCACTTGCCGCTCCTCTCTGTCCCCTTGCCTTCCTCTAGGCCGCCCCCATCTGTGCTTTCAAGGAGGGGCCCCTCGAGCTCGTGGGGACCTCGAGGGAGGGCAGGGACCTGGTTGGGGGCAGCTAGAGGCCGGCTGTGGTTCACCCAGGGCAGCCTGGGCCATCTCCTGTCTTGGGCTTCGCTGGCCCAGTGGCCTGGGCTTCTCCCTGGAAGTGCTGGTAAACAGCTGAGTGATTGGAGTAGTAAGTGCAGATTGCTTTGGTTTGGGATTTGAATTATGGAGGTAAAATCCTTCTGTCAAAGCCAGGAGACAGTTGGTCTTAGGTTGACATCCTATCTGTGATCTGATTGGCTCCCCATCTCCTGCTCTTGGCCATTTATAATTGCCTCTGATGTAATGGTACAACAATCCTGATGAGCTCATAAACTTTTACACTCTGCTTTTCTGCCAGTGATAACCCAAACCATCGCTCCCACTATCTGCCTTTTTATTCCAGAGCTGAAATTGGCTGTGACCTTGAGGAGGGAGGTTTAAGCGGCAATACTGTATCAGCAGGAGCAGAGCCCCAGACAGGCTGCCCTTGTTACATTGTGCCCGAAACAAAAGAGGAGGCAATGGCATTTTGCTTGTACCTTGGATTTATTTTGCTTGTTATGTTTTATGCAGCCTGAAATGGATTCTGTGTTGTCAGAACAGTAGCTGAATTTTTTTTCTCTACAATGGGTTTGCTGTTTGTTTTGGTTTTGTGACTTTCCTGATGATATAAATGACTTCTTTGATGGCTCTGAAGATGCATTTGTCTTGAGTAATTTTGACACTGTTCGCTTTGCAGAATTGAAATTATTTTACTGGGCTTTTTATTAAGTGGCAAATGTGGGATCTTTATTGGGGGGAGAAAACGTTTTTTTGTTTGTTTAGAACTGGGAGCTTTCTGAGGGAATTTCATATTAGGTTCAAGTGTTCTGTTTTAAGGAAAGCTGGCCTCATTCTTTGTTTACATGTTGTATCTTGTTAACACTTTCTTTTTTTAATTGAACTTTGGGATAGCAGGTTAATTTAAAAGGAAGCTGATACATTTCATGGTCTTGAGGGGGACTTTCCTTTTCCTCCTAAAGGCTTGGTTTGGTGAAATTTATCTTTTGTTCCTGGAATGTAAAAAAGGCTAGTTTTCTGTTTTGTCATCAGTCATTTCAGAGCTTTGAAATAGAGATTGGCCATTTTAATGTATGTTCCGTTTTTTCCTGTCTTCCAAGATATAAAGATACCTTGGGAAGATTTGCTTACAAACTGTAACTTCCACGTACCTTTTTATACATTCTGTTCTATTTTATTTTATTTGCTTTTCTTCCCTCATCACCATACTCTGTCTTCAGTCCTTTGGTCAGAATATTGGGTATTCTGTGGAGTCATCATGTATGTTTTCAAAGAAGAGCAAAGCTCTGATCATGGCCCCTTCCCCCCCAGCGGTTGTACCTTTGTGCTTGGAGGAGATTTTGTTCACTTAGATGGCCTAATTGGTTGTATTCCCTCCCCATCCTAGAGCTACTTTTCCATTGAGCTGGAAATTTTGAAAATAGCTGTATTAGATGGTGGGCTTGGAGCTCTGTGCCTTGATTCCACATCTTCCATGACATTCTGCATCTGGGCAAGAAATAGGGGAATGTTAAATTGTTTTTCTAGTGCCTGGAGAATAAGTTTTGTCTTAGGAGACAGCATCCTCTTTTTTTCTTTTTTTTTTCCAGCCCAGGTTCTGATCTGACAGAGGTCTTCTTGTCTCTGGGTCATTCTATAATCTATAATCGCTTCCCCTCATTCCCTCTGTTTTGTTTTGTTTTGGCTGAAAACTATTAGAGGAAATAATTTGGGGTAAGTCAAGGCTCATTTGAAAGCAAAATTGATTTGAATTCTAATGGTTTGGGGATACTTAGGTAAACTTTAAAAAAACAAAACAAAACCAACTTTTGCCACATTGATTTCTGTTTTTCAGTCATTACATTATTGAACATTTTCTACATGCTAGGTACTATACTCTGTCCTGGGTAAATGATAGGAAAATAAACACAGTTCCTGTTTAGAAGCCTGTCTGTGCTGCCTCAGGATGAATTTTCCGATCTCTTTTAATATCACTAGATCCGGCCCTCCACACAACATAGAATCCTATTTAGTTTTAGTTCAGTTGCCTACTCCCTGGAGACCAAGGGAATGGTTTGGTTAGCATTCACTTGTGGAAGAAACAGTGCAACTTCTAGTTTTGTGGGCTTCTTCAGGTGTGTGGCAGTAAGTCTAGGTGCATAAACTTTGTTCTGAATTCTTCTTTGCTGCTTGAGGATAAACCTCTTCTCAGACCAGGATGCCCTGCTCTTAAGCATTCTTAAATGATAGGGTCTTGCTCTGCCTTCTTTCTCTGACCTAGTCTTAGATTAAGAATATTTTGCAAAGACTTAACGCAGCTAAGGTGATAATGTTCTCTTGACTCTGACTTTTTTAATAAAGATTAGGCAAGTGCGTGTATTGTGGATATGTCTTTTTCACAGGAGCTGAGAAGATACCAGCTGACAAACTTTTTCTTTATCCCTTTTTATGAGTAGAGTTGTGTCTTAAGGTGTTGGGTCCTGATATTGATGAAATCGTTTCAGGTTACTTATGCACTTGAATTTAATGTAAGACTTTTTACCTGGGATGATTTTAGTGGTAATACCTTGAGAGTAGTACTAGTTTATCAAGGTAAAAAATGAAATACAATTAGTAGTCCGGGATCAAGTTGGATTTGATTGTAGAAGTTTGGCTGTTTCTGCTATGGAAATATCAAATGATATTTCCAACTCCTGGGAAACAGATACAGGAATCCTGGATTTATTATGGGGATGCCTACTGGCAGAAATTCTGGGCTGGCTGAAATACAGGACTCTTGGAGCTCTCTCAAGTAGGAGGGACCAGGAAAACCACACTGAGATGGCACTTTAGTTGTGGGGGTTTCATGTTTCTCTGCTGTTCTTGAGAGAACTGGGGTTGAGATGGTGGTGTGAGAAGATAGAAAGCAGCCAGAACCAAGGTTAGCTTCTTGTGCATCAGATCCTGTGAGGACTTTTTAGGTCCCTTCCTTTTTGTGTGACACAGAGTAATCATGACAAGTAGCAACTGCTGTAACAAGATGGCTTGGATTGCTTTAAACATTCATATGTTGGATTGATTCCTGTAGGATGTGATGTCTACTGTAGATCTTTTGCAGAGAGGTTAGTGAATTGTTTTAAAAAATGTGAGAATTGGCTAACAAAGTAATGGGCAGGGCACTTTCCTATTCCCACCCCCCAAAAGGTTTATTGATTGGCTTAAAATCTGAAAATTGTAGAAGCAACTGAAGCATGCAGATACGATTAAAATATGATATTCAAAATAAATTGGCACTGAATAGTTCTTTCCTGCCAGTGAGCTATACCTGGGGCTCTGAAATGGAGTCCTGATTCCCTATGGCTTTTATCTCTCAGTTTTTCCTTGTTTGGACGGATTATCATTACTGATGTACACTGAGTTGTGTGTTGCATAGTGATGAAAGGTAAAGAGCACAGGAATTACAAGAGGAGGAGGAGGAGAGAGCAAGTTTAGGTTCTCCATGCAGCTCCAGATTAAGCTGTGTGACACCGGGCAAGTCATTTGCCTTCTCTGTTTTTCATTTTCTCCTCATCAGTAAAGTGAAGTTGGTGATCTACATGACCTTCTTACTATGATGCTACACATCCATCTATGCTTCTATAACTGGCTCGTTATTAGGGCAGCTCCTTCCTGTCTGTTTGTCAGCGGTTTTGAGACCATCTTTCTTCTCCTGGGCTTAAGGAACTTAAGGCTGTTATCTCCCAAGGATTCACAGGAACAAACTGAACCTTTGGGTGCCACGGTGGTCTGTGGCCCTTTGCAGAAAAAGCTGTACCAGACTATTGCTTCGAAACTTAATCTGTTTGTCATTAGTCATTCCACCTGGGTGGTGGTTTTAAAACACTGAACAGTAATTGAAAAGTTAGGTAGACTTCATTAAAGCAAGACTTGAAAAATAGGTGCTTCAAGATCTCCAGGAGCTTTACACTTGGGGGGGTAAGGGTGGGGTGAGAAGTGGATATTCATAAATTCAATGCTAACACTCCACCTCTTTTTGGAGGGTAGGGAGGTAGAGAGGTAGAGCATTAAGCTCTCCAGACTCCTCTGGTGTTGGGGCAGGTCTAGGTCTGGTTTGGGCAGTTGGTTGTAATCTGAGTGCCTGGACTTGCCCTGTAAGTTTTGCTGAGAGGGAGCAAAAGTTCCTGAGATTGGAACAGGAAAAGTTGTTTCAGGGTCAATTTCATAGATGCATTTGTCTATTCTCATACCCGTGGTTTTAAAAAAACTATGTGGTGTGGTTTGCATGTGGTCCTGGAAATGCTGTTCTTTCTCTTCTCCAGCACACTGAATTTCCATTCTCTCCTCTCCTGGCTTAGTAGTTTGGAAGTATAATTTAGGCATATTAGAGGTGAGCTAGAAGGAAGCTTCCCTTCATAAAAGAAGGGAAAAGGTAGAGAGGGAAAGGTGTTTGATAATTCTCTGCTTGACACAGCATCTTCTTCGTCTCTAAAGGAACCAAATGTTTCAGAGCTTTGTGTAAATACTTGCTGAGCTGTCAATATGTACCCAGGAGGTTTCTGTAGTAAGATGTAAACGGCTCCATAGAATGTTTGACAGGCAAATTAATAAACAGTTTTCAAGCAAAGATAATGCTAGTCGCCTCATGTGGTAGAGTAAAATAACACTGGTGAAAAAGACTTGGGGATAGGGAAGATGGTAGTGCTAGGGGCCAGGGAGTGTGGAGATAAGAAGTGATCTAAAAAAGATTTAAAGTGGAAAGATGCTGCCCTGGCAGCGAAGCCTCCATGGCCCTGGCTCCGTGCTAAGTTCAGGGCATGTGGTGCCCTATTAAAAATCAGTTGCAGTTTCTTAGTGAAAATAAACAGAAGCTTGGAAAGGTTTTAAGGTTCAATAGTAAGGTAAGTATGCTCCAAAACTTGGTTTATGAGACTTTTGAGTTTTAAAGCCTTGCTCCTTCAGAAAGGGTTGTAGTTTGGTGAGATGTATTTTGGGTTGGGTTTGCATTTTTGGAATACCAGAAAGGAGAAAAAAGATACTGTAACTTCAGTGTCTTCCTCAGCCTCTGTTTTGCTGTTGCTCTCTGGAATATAAGCCCACCACCCAAGGGGTAGAGTTATTTATGTAGTTTTTATTGGACTTCAGTGTATCATTTATACATATTAAAATTAATACTCCTAACCCCTGTTCCTGGATCAGTACAAAGTCCAAATGTTTGGGGACTCACTAAATCTTATTTGAAGGGTTATGTGAGCAGATAGAATCTTTGTTTTTGAAATTGCCGTTTTAGGATTAAAAACATATCTGAGTTCCTTCAGTGACACATTCTTTTTATGGAGGAAGAAGAAGAATCTGTGAATATTTTAGCTGTCTGCCTGTGGTACTCTACTTTGGTGGCCCTGTAAGATAACTAGATTTACCTTGTCAAAGTATCTTTTTAAACTAAATCTACTGACTCTAACCAGTTTTGTTTTTTTTTTTTTCCACAAGAATTGTATTTTAGACCAGAGTCTGAAAGTGTCCTTTTTTGTATGTAGAGACAGGGTCTTACTATGTTGCTCAGGCTGGTCTCGAACTCTTGGCCTCAAGCAATCCTCTCACCTTGACCTCCCAAAGCATTGGGATTACAGGTGTGAGCCACCATGCTTGGCCTCTGGAAGTGCCTTTTTGACTTAGCTATTTATACAGTACCAGGGGATATGAATGTAATTATGGCCCTGACCATAATTTTTGGGTTCAGCTAACTTACCAAAGGCTATCAACTTGTCTTAAAATACAAAAACTTGGGTTGATACTGACAGTGGTTTTGCTCAGTATTGTGTAGGTCTTCCCCAGTATCGTGGTGGTGGGTGAGGTTATTAGAACTTCAGACTTGTTGAAAGCATCATTTCTAAGTCAGGAAGATCTAGAGATTCCAATGGGGGTGGGAAATAGCCCTATGGCCCTATGTAATAATACCAACTAGGTACTAGGAAGGAATTTAAAAGGTAGAGGCAATATCTGCCTCAGAGGAATTTAGTTTTCTTGGGGAAACATGCTTATGTGCAAACATCTGAAAAACTTGCAAAGCAAGGTTTTATAAATGGATGTACACCAAACTATATGGGCTGAAGGAATTAGAGAATAAGGCTCAATCAGAATTGTGCAGGGTTAACCTGGGACAGCTTTGGACAGCTTTTTGGAGGCATGATTTGTGAAGCTAAATGTTCAAGGAGGGGAAAGTTAATATTAGTTTGCCTTTTCATAATGGTACTCTAAGTTCCATGGGCTTTGTAAAATCCATATTGCATGTCCATCCCGAGACCTGTAGTTGTCTCATTATTCCAAAGACTTTGAGAATTTGGACTCTAACGATGAAATTCCTTGAAAAAGAGCGGTTCCAGGGTCTTAGTGGTTCCTGTGGTCATGTAGGGTCTTTGGTACAACCTGCCAAGTTCTTGGACAATTCAGGGGCTCTTTTGCAGTAATTTTGGGTTAGGAAGGTCATGTCACCTTCAGAATGCCCTGGACAGCTCTACAGTGGTGGGATGGTGGTTCAACTTGTTGGTGAGCCTGGACTTTTTCTTCCTTGGCAGAGTTAGTTGACCTTTCTTAAACAAAACAGGAGTCACAAAGTACCTGTTGGACTCTTAGGCTGCTGTTATTTCTGAAGAGCTGGGAGCTGTGCTCAAGCTGAGTTGCTTGGATTAGACTTTACATTAAGATGGATGGGTTGTGTAAGCCTGCACATAGGCATCTTGCCTATCTATTCATAGACGTGGCCTTTAATATTGTTTTTGATTAGATTGGCTGTGGCCGAGAAGCTCATAAATGCTGCAAACACATGCTTATTCCTTATGGAGCCTCTGAAATGTAGTGATTTGGATTTCTCATTACCTACTGCTCCATGTGTGGTTGGGTCTGGCACTTGTCAAGGACCACCAGTGGATGCTTAACAGCTGAGGATGCATAGGGTGTCCAGTGCCAGGCTGCCATAGTGCTTTCACTTGGAAAAGGAGGATGGGTTACACTGCTCCAGTATAGAAGTATGGAGTTTAAACACAGATTCTGGTTTAGAAATATTGCTTCCAACTTCTTTTTTGCCTTATCATTTTGGCATTTTACAAAAGGGGCTTTTTAGTAACTCAGAATTGGGCATGATAGTTCACCTCCCATGGACAGCAGGTGTTTAGGGGCTTGTGATGAACTTCTTAGCCAATTCTAAGTTTTAGAGGAATCCAAGTTAGGGTGAACATTGACTTTATTGCCTTGAGTATTCACAAAAATTGGCCCTCCCACTTAAATGGATGAAATTAGTTGTTTACTGAATGTGAAGGGATATCTGAGTGAACGTCTATTTGTTTTTGTTAGTCACTTATGCATAGCTGGAATATTGTCTTGGGACAGGTTGAGTCTTTATTTCCCAGTGGCTTCTGCATTTTCTAAGGGTGGACTGGAATGGGAAGAAGTCTAATGCCAAGAATGCATTCCAACATGCTGCAGAGTAGGAAATTTGATCCTTAAAATGTTGATTTAGTGTTGGTTATGGTACATATTAGAAATCACCCAGTAATCCGGGACAGATTTTTGTTGCCCTACAGGAAGTTATGTTGATATTAAATACTGAGGGGCTTTGGGTACTGGGGTCAGTGCTCTGCAGGTCCAGAGCATTGCTTGAATTGCCACCCATATGAAGAGGAAATGTGCCATGTGCTTTTTTTGTCTTTTTTGCATTTGGGCTTCCTATGGCTTTGTTGCTTCTATGTTCCCAAGTCGGCAATGTTAGATATTAGACTTGCTCTTCCCTTGGCACTGGAACGTTCATGATTTTCTGTGGCTCATCACCAGCAGCCAAGATTTTTGTATGCTTTTCTCTCAAATTTGTTAGCTTTCAGCTTGCTTGTTTATAAGCATCTCTGTTAAAAGGAACTCCCATTTTCCCCAAGATGTAGCACCAGTATGACAGCAGCAGAGGAGTTTGGGTGGCCGGTATGATAATCAGCCATTTAAAAACATTTGCTGTGTGCTTGGTGTTTTTACTTTTCCTCCTGTTTTCCTTGAGGTCACAATGTGCTTGCCGGGCATGAGTACATTTAGGCCCAAATATTTACTCTCAACTGACTCAAGCCTGGTGTACTTGGACTTTGAGGATAGTACAAGTTCACCCATGTGGTAGAGGGTTAAAGGCTACATTGTGCTGGGTGCTGCCTTTTGGAGGAAGCCAATGTCTTTGGGCTCTTCTTGCCCAGTGATTTCTCCTCTCTGGGGCAGACATTAAGGCTTTCTGTTGTCCTTAGAGAATAAGTCACCCGGGCAGAAATGCTGGGAATTAGTTGATGCTTATTATTATGTCTTCTCTGGCAAATACATATGTTTTTCTCTCTTGTGCTTTGCTCATTCTGTTCTGGTCCTAAAGTGGTGGAGTCCACAGATTGGTCCAGCATTAGTTCAGGAGTGTGAAACTCTTGGTAATTCAGGTTTGGTTAGCTTCCTTTCTCAAGAGGGATCTTTGGGGTTGGGGGTGGGATTCAGGCTCTAAGATAGAGTCTTTCACTTTGATCCACACGAGAGTGACTTGCATTATGACAATATTTGCACTGATTTTACTTTACAGAAACTTGAAGCACTTGCTGGAGAGGCAGGGATTATTGTCTTAATTTGGCAGTTCGGGAAAGTGAATGCATAAAGTTAAGCGCCACATTCAAAGTTTCATAGCGGACTTTATGACTTTAGGCGAGTCACTTAACTTTTCTAATTCTGAACTATGTAATGAGGAAAAATATCTACCTTGCAGGCTGTAGTGAATATTGAATAAAATATGTGAAAGTACTATTAGTTTGTCAAATAAAATCCTAGTTATTACTCCTGATTGGTAGAGGCCCCTGCTTGAGAGGGGGATAGAATTGAGTGGTTAAAGACAGTGTTGGTCTTCACTGAATTAAAAATGTATCCCATAGTTCTTAGCTACATCTCAGTTATATTAATGGTTTTTTCCCTTCCCTCCCCTTCCCCTTTCCCTTCCCCTTCATATATGGAACGCTTTACAAATTTGCGTGTCATCCTTGCACAGGGGCCATGTTAATCTTCTCTGTTTCATTCCAATTTTAATATATGTGCTGCCGAAGCGAACACAATATATTAATGCTTTTCTAAAAACTTTTTTCTTTTTTAAAGACATTTCTCCCTATGTTGCCGAGGCTAGAGTGCAGCGGCTATTCGCAGATGCTATCATAGGGAACTACATACAGCCTCAAACTCGTGGGCTCAAGTGATCCTCCTGCCTCAGCTTCCCAAGTAGCTTGGACTACAGGTGTATGCCACCATGCCTGGCTATTAATGCTTTTTTTTAAAACAAAAATACAAATTTTACTAAGTGCCTGTTCTAGCTCGAGAGGTGAATTAGTAATTAGTGCAGGGGTTTTCGGTGTGGTCCTCAGCCACCAGCATCAGCATTGCTAGGTCCTGTTTAGAAATGCAAATCCTCAGTGGAGACCAGCTGAATCCAAAACTCTGGCAATATGTTTTAACAAGCCCTCCAGGCAATTCTCATGCACACTCAAGTTTGAGAACTACTAGATTTAGGCATTTACACTTATCTGGGCTGCAGGGTATATCTGAATTACTTGACAGACTTCTTCTAAATTATACTGTAGACTGATGTTTTATGTGTGTGCCCCTCCTATGATGGAAGTGTTACTAGATGGAGCAAAGGTCAAAAGGGGGGGGGTGTCCGTTTGGGCTGCTATAACAAAGTACCATAGACTTAGGTGGCTTAAACAATAGATATTTATTTCTCACAGTTCTGGAGGGTAGGAAGTCCAAGATCAAGATGCTGGCAGATTTGGTTCTTGGTGAGGGTCCTCTTCCTGGCTTCCAGTTAGCTGTCTTCTACCTTTTGCCGTATGCTCACATGCCAGTCCCTTACCTTCAGAGTTTATAGGACTTGAGGGCTCAGTGCCTTTCATTTCTCTTATATAATCTGGGCTTGTGGTCCTATGAGTTTGATGAAGATGGAAAAGATTATTTTAGGATGTTGACTATGGTTATCTGCAAGTATGACCAACACAGTAAACTTTACTAAGAAAGTGATTTTTTTTTTTTTTGGAGACAGGGTCGCACTCTGTCGCCCAGGCTAGGGGGCAGTGGTGTCACCATAGCTCACTGCAACCTCAAACTTCTGGGCTCAAGGGATCCTCCTACCTCAGCCTCCCATGTAGCTGGGACTAGAGGCATGCACCACAATGCCCATCTAATTTTTCTATTTTTAGTAGATACTGGGTCCCACCATGTTGCTCAGGCTGGTCTCGAACTCCTGGCCTCAAGCAGTCCTCCTACCTCAGCTTCCCAAAGTGCTAGGATTATAGGTGTGAGCCACTGTGCCTGGCCACAAAGTGGTTCTTGCAAATGCCACTTAATGGTCAGTATTGGAGCTCTAATTAAATGCCATGATGGCCAGGCACAGTGGCCCACACCTGTGATCCCAGCAGAGTCAGGAGGATTGCTTGAGGCCAGGAGTTTGAGAGCACCGTGGATGGGACCCCATCTTCACCTAAAAAAGAAAAAAAATTACCCAGGCGTAGTGGTGCACACATGTAGTCCCAGCTACTGGGGAGGCTGAGGCAGAAGGGATCCCTTGAGCCCAGGAGTTTGAGGCTACAGTGAACTATGATCATGCCACTGCATTCCATCCTGGATGACAGAGCAAGACCCTGTCCCTTAAAAAAATGAAATCAAAATGCCATGATGTTCCTTCTGCCTGTGATGGCCAGAACAGGACCTTTGGTGATCTGTAAGCCATCTTTATTGACTTTTCTCCCTCCCTCATTCCCCATTCCTTGGTGGCCAGCCTGAGTTTTGCTGTGAATTCCTTTCCTTGTGTCCTTTGTGAAGTTCTTGCAAATAAAGCCTCTAAGTATTAATAGATTCCTGACAAGTCACCCCATCTCTGGAGTGAATGAGGCCTCCCTAAGGAGTAGACATTTGAGCTAAGAACTGTCTCTAGTTGCATGATTTAATTAATAAGGATTGTGCTTAGCACAGAAATGGAAGTTACTGAAATGGTCAGGTAATAAACATTAACAGCTCAAAGACCAAGTGGAGAACCGGTGTTCTGGTTCACTTGGGCTTTCTGAAAACCTGATGTGGTTTCTCTAACCCTCCCATTAAAAACAAATATCCTACTACCAGGCCTCTTTTCTCTCCTGACTGAGAAGTGTAGCTGTGATCGCTGTGACCCAGCAGCAGTGAAGGCAGTGGTTTCCAGGAAGCAGTATGCAGACAGTTTGATCTGTGATTTGATATTCGTATGTACAGATGAATACTTTAGTAGGAAGTCTTATGTTCTGTGTGTGTGTGTGTGTGTGTGTGTGTGTGTGTGTGTGGATTTTAAACTCACTGTATCATCCCTCTCTGCCTTTTAGCTTTATTTTCTCTGTTTTTTTTTTCCTTTTTCATTCTCCTTTGGTGTCTAACTATGTGTTAGTAGAACACAAAGCGCATGGAAACTGCAGTAACTTTACCACACCAGAGCTGGTAAAATATCTTTTAAAATACTAGAAATGCAATTTAAAAGGACTGGAGATGCAATTTATACCACCTTCAGATCAATTATTGTTTCGGTGAACGTTTTTAATATCTGTTTACCTCTGTTGGAATAGCCTGGCTAACTATAGGCAGGAAGTGCCTATGTCCAACTAACTAACAAACAAGTTCCTAAGTGGTCTCTACCTCTTCTCATTTTCCAGTTTATTGTCTTTGGTCTGGATGCAGATTCTTAGACCTTCTTACTCTGGTTTTGGGGTTCTGTTGGCCCAGGACGGATTTGTAACATTCTTGTTTTTCTTTCCAGTTTGTGATTTGAATCCTCTGTTTTCCCAGTGCTGCTTTGAATTGGCTTCTTTAAAACTCTAACATAAAACCTCAAGTGACCAATATGTGGTCTCATTATGGTATTTTGGGTTAAAATAAAATAAGATTGAGATAGCTGGGCTTTTTCACCCAGACACATTCACCAAAGGGAAATTCTGTGCCCTAACTAGAACTATCCTAAATGAATGTATGAGCCAAGGTAGACCAAGGAGTGGGTGGGTGAGGAGAAGAGGGTTAAATGTTGGCTAGATTTCTATAGTTTAGTATCCATCCCAATTTGATTATACTGGCCAGAAATAACAAATGAAGAGAGACAGTAAGCTTCTGAAAAGACAGCTGATGACTTTGGTCTGGGCCTGTGTATTTCTGGTATAAATCATGAAGCCAGGGTCTCCCGGACACATTGTCTGGACAGTGGTACAGAGGAGGGTGGTCATGCCAACATACTTTTGAAGCTTTGAAAAGAGAGAATTTTTAGGACTCTGGTTTTCCATTCAGGGAATTGCTGACCTTAAAACCTGAGGATTTGGAGGCACTATAATCTTAATAAGGTTGGCTCTGTGCCCTGGGCCATTCTTTAACTTTTTTCATTGTGCCTGTTAGAGTGGACTTAGGGGGACCTAGTGAAAGATTGGTATTTTGGAGAAGTAGACCAAGGAAGCCCTAGAAATTAATGAAATCAACACAGTGGCATTGCTGCTACTTCCTGGTGTCTTTATCAAAATATAGTACTTGATAGGATTGATGCAGAAGCATGATGACAAATGGAATCCCTGACTGCATGTAAATTAAGTCCCTACAGCTCAGTGATGTGTCACAGATACCTTTTTTAGTATAGAAGAAAAGACTTTGGCAGGATGTAGAACTGTGTATTAGAGAAATTTAGGATCTTTTTTGTATAACTAATGCAAGACCAGCCCAAGCTCAGAGTTAGGGGAAATGAGAGCTTTTTTTAAAGAGAAAGCAAATGACGCTTTGAAGTTTTGTGGCTAGGGGCAGTTTTTGCCTTTACTTTTATTTGTTTTTGAGCACCGATCTGCAAATCAGTTTAATATGGAAGAGAGAGGAGTGTTTTAGAAACTGAAGAGGAGCTGGGTGTGATTCAGAACAGTGTTGTCTTTACTGAAAAGTTGGAATATGTGCTCCTGGGTGAAGCTCTGTTTGTAAGGTTACAGGATCCTTGCCTCTTTATGTATTCCTTAATTGTACCATATCACTTAATGATAGATAATGACAAATAAGTAGGGCAGAAAACATCAAAAGAACTGTCCCATTCAGTTGGGCTTGTGGTCCATCCATACCAAAGTCCTTTTCCTGGTAGAAGCACCAGAGGATGGTTTGTGGGAGGAAGTACCTTTTTCTGGTGTCAACCTACATCACCTCATGTGGATAACAAGGTCTATACATTATTTAAGTTTTAAATTTCTGAGCATGTACTGGGATGCAGTATACCAACGTGTCTTCTTTGCATATAATCAAGATTTCCTAGACTTTGATCATATTTCCCATTTCTCAGGAATTTTCAGGATAAGAACTTTTAAAATCTCACTTAATTGCTCAGTCCTGTTGCTGAAATGTTGTCTAATTTAAAGATAAAATAGTTGGGCCAGGTGTGGTGGTGAGCACCTGTAGTCCCAGCTACTACGGAGGCTGAGGTGGGAGAATCTGTTGAGCTCAGGAGTTCGACACTAGCCTGGACAGCCTAGTGAGAACTCAGTCTCTAAATTCTAAAGGAAAAAAAATAAAGTAGTTGGGGACTCACTAATATAAGAAGTCTTATGGAAAAATCTTTTTTGAAAAACCTCTACCATATGCTAGTTGCTTATATTAATGCAACAAATACTTAGAACTGAGCTTCTATAATGTATCAGGTAGTAAGTATGTTGAGAACATAGGATTCATAATTCTTCCCTTCATGGAGTGCCTTCTAGTGGGGAAGAAATATGTAAGAAAATAATCACAAATAACTATATAATTACAATAGTAATAAATGCATTGGAAGACAAATTCCATCTTTGGTAAATTTTCTTCCAATATTTTTTAAAATAAATTTTTGTTTATGCTTACCTTGGCTAGTGGGTGGCCTTGTACTGTTGGGCTCTTGGGATGGGTACTGGTCAATTCCTAGTCCCTTTCCCTTCACTGCTCTAGGGTCAAGTTTTACAGGATGTTATCCATCTGAAGTGTAATGGGCTAGCGTCCATTGTTCTCAGCAAGGCTCGTCTTTTTGTGGAGCTACATTGCAGGACATTTGGCATCTTGCTCCTCAGGTAATAAATGCCAGTAGCACTACAGAGTTGCCGTGACAACCAAAAAAGGCACTTTCATACATTTATTTCCAAACACTTCTCAGTGGTTGGTATTGCCCCAGCTGAAAACTATTGGCTGTACTGTCAGGATTCTTGGAAGGAGCTATTGAACAAATTCCTCTGGGAGAACAGACTGAAAGTAGGTGGTACTCGAGACTTGGATTGGCCAATCCTTTTGGTGGTGTCCTGTTTTTTTAAGTAGGTATTTTGAAACTGTGCTTTCAACCCCATTCTGCCTTTTCGTGCCTTTTCTCTTATTGAGAATGGAGAAAGGGAAGTCATCTGTTGTGTGTGTGCTTTGTGGACTGGAACTGTAACATTTCACATACTTATCATTTGAACTGTCTTGTATCTTTGTTAAACAGTTGTAGGCTTTTTTAATTTTTAAAAATTACTTTAGGGACAGGGTCTTGCTGTGTTGCTTAGGCTGGTCTCAAATCTTGAGCTCAGGTGATTCTCCTGCCTCAGGTCTCCAAGTAGCTGGAACTACATGCAGGAGCAACTGTGCCTGGCTGTTAAACAGTTTTTAATCCCTGTTTTACAGGTGGTTCTGGTGCCAAGGGATGAAGTGACTTTCTCAAAGTGATGTCAAAGTCTGTATTTTTTTCCTTTTTGAAAAATATAACCTCAATTTATTTGATTGTCAGTTAACCTCTAGTTGGCCACTTGGGGCTTCTGGTCTTTTATGTGTGGAACAGACCTTAATTGTTTTGGTTTCTAAGCTTTGGGACTTATAGGATGATAATAGCTAACATTCTGGGTGCAGATATAGCCGTGAACACATACAGACACATACATACCTCCTAGAATTTATATTCTAGTCTAGGGTACAGACATTAGACAAGATAAATAAGTAAACCATGTAGTATGTTAGTGATATGTGCTCAGAGAAAAAAGTTAATCAGGGACCAAGTATAGGAGTGTGCAGGATTAAAATATTAGATGGGTTCAACCAGGGAAGGCCACACAGAAGTGGTATTTGACATGAAAGAGTGAGCTATACTAATGTCTGGGAGAAGGAAGAATATTCCAGGTAGGGGGATCTGTGAATACAAAAGCTCTGAGGCTGGAGCATGTCCAGCTGATTTGAGGAACAGTGTTTGTCCTCTCTTTTTTTTTTTTTAATTTATTAACTCATTCAGCCCTGATGGTGCTACTGCTGTTATCTCTGGTCTGTTGATGGGGAAACTGAGAAGTTGAAGGCACTTCAGGGGCGGAGCTTTTAAACCACTGCCTAGGACTGGCCTTGATTGGTAGTACTCCCTTATTTGTGGAGGGGATACATTTCAAGACCCCCAATGGATGCCTGAAACTGTGGATAGTACCGAACCCTATATATAGAGATGTCTCTTGGTAAATGTGAGGGATTGGTTCCAGGACCCCCAAGGATACCAAAATTTGTGGGTGCTCACGTCCCTCATACAAAATGGCATAGTATTTGTGTATAAACTATGTACATCCTCTTGTATACTTTAAATCATCTATAGATTACTTATAATACCTTATACAATGTAAATGCTATAGAAATAGTTGTTATACTATATTGTTTGGGAATAATGACAAGAAAAAACGTCTGTACATGATTAGTACAGATACAGCCATTGTAGGCCTAACTACATTTTCAATCTGTGGTTGGTTGAATCTGTGGATGTAGAACCCACAGATATAGGGGGCCAACTGGACTGTTTTTTCCTATTCATGCATACATATGATAAAGTTAAATTTATAAATTACACACAGTAAGAGATTAACAACAATAACTAATGATAAAATAGAAAAATTATGTGAATGTATTTTCTCTCAGAATACTCAGACTATCATATCAGAGTATGTAATATTTTTGGACTTCGGTTGACCATAGATAATTGAAACCTTGGAAAGTGAAATCTTGGATAAAGGGGGACTACTGTAGATCCAAAGCATTCCTTCTTAGCAGGAATGAGGGTAGGAATTTAGAGTTTCACTTTGTCTCCTGCAGTCCCCTTTCCTTTTATGCTTTAGGGTGGGAAAATTTGTTTTGCCCACAGATCTCTACCTTTCTGCAACTTATATTCTAAGTTAGGGATACAAATAGTAAAGAGAAATAAGCAAAGCGTATAGTAACATGCTCAGGTGAACAGGAAAACTAGGGACCAGGTATAGAAATTTGGAAAAGCTTGGTTTTGACCAAAAGTGCTGTGCATTTGAGAATCTGAGGCAGGTTTTTTGGTTTTACTCTATTGGCCAGCCACTGCCCTCTTCAGACCGTTGTTTGGCTAAGGAAAATGAACGTGCATCTCAATGCTAATGTCCACTCTGTGCTGGAGATGGGAGGAGCTTTGGAGAGTTGTGTAACCCAAATGCTCCCAGACAAGACATACAAATTTCTTGGGATTAAAAATACAGATTCTTGCCCCGACCCCAGACCTGCTGATTCAGAATCTGGAGGGCAGGATTGGATTGAGTGGTTGAGGAGGTTGAGGTGTAACCTGGTTAATTGTCCTGACCACTCCTCCAGGAAGTTGGTTTGAGAACTGGGATTGGAATCCAGGTCTTCTACCTCTCAGTTTAGTACTCCTTCCACCAGGTTGTACTGCTGCCTTACTCTTGAGATAGAAAATTATAAAGAAGAGGATGTGTAATTTTATCAGATGGCATTTTGGTTCTTGTTTGATTGTCTTCTTGGGGCCTTTCTATTCTTTTTATATCTTTGGGTTTTAAATGGTACCTGAAGAGAAATTCTTTCCAAAGAAGTTGCTTGGCTTCCTTACAGGCTTTATGTAATTTCTTGGAAATAAGGAGAAATTGGTTAGCTAAGTTCGGTTTTTACAAAAAAAGCGATCTTCATTGTTTTAGGAAGAGCATATTCTCTGTAAAAGGTGACTAATGAAAGTGCTCTGGATAAAGAAAAGGACTTTATTATTTGTTGGGGAATTCATTAATTTGGTGCTCTAGCTGCTTTATTTGAAGGGCTCTTTCTGGAACCAAAGAAGAAGTAAAGAAATACTGGCCACCTGCTTGTGGTTTTTCTGGCATGCCTCTTTTAGGTGGACAGCTGTAAGGTGGTTATTATGGTTGGCTCTCATAATCTGATTGACTTTTGCTAGACGATTCAATGGCTCTTCCTTTTTTGGTTTTCTTTTTCTAACCTTAGTGATTTTTCCCCTGGATCTTCTGGTCTGGAAGTATAGAGCACAGTAGCCTATATATCTCTGAGCTAGGGAGAGAACAAGCCCCCCCCCCTTTTTTTTTAATTAGTTTTGGGATAGTGTGAGTTGGAAGGTCCCAAGTCTGATGTCTAGTTACAGCCTTTATTGGGGGTTTGTTCAGGCTGGTGCTTCAGATGATAACTTTGAAATGGGCTGTTAGTATGGAAGAGACCTTGCCCAGATCTTCTAGAATGGTTTCTGTAAACAGAATGCAGTAGATAGAACTACTTTTCATTGACTTTGGATTATTTTTATTCAGTTTGGAAACTTACAGAAGCTTTAAAGAATTAAAAAAAATAAAAAACTCTTTTTGGGGTTGCGAACTAGTCGTTGGTGATTCCTTTCTCGCCAAAGGCAGATGACCAATTTGTTTAGAACTTGAATGAACCAGAACTAGAATGAAGGAATTGTGAAGTAGAAAACTGGGAAGTGTTTCCTGAGTTATGAATAAAGAGAAACATAGGCTGAGTGGGTTTGATTCTCTGGGTCAGGTGTTGGTATAATCTGATGAGATATTTTCCTGCCACCAATTTAGCGTCAGGAAATCTTTAGTGATGTCCTCGGTGAGACTAAATAGGTTAGGAATCTCTTATTGTCCTAGGTCACATAAATAGTCACATTTCCCTACTATTTAAAAGTAAAACAAAATGAAAGTAGTGTGTCCTCATTTTAGGCCTGGTTTGTGGGTAGAACT